>JABUQX010122047.1:42500-45911 GCA_015478945.1 Trachelipus rathkii | reverse complement strand
AAGTATATATATATATATATATATATATATATATTATATATATATACTATATATTATTATATACTATTAGTATTTATTATATATATATATATATATGATATATATTTTATACTTAGACTATATATAATATATAGGATATATTAGTATACGCCCTCATATATATATATATATATACATTATATAGTATATATATATATATAATATATATATTTATATATATGATATATTATATTATATATATTATATATATATATTATATATAGTTATATATATATATATATAATATATAATATATATATATATAATATATAATATATATTAAATTATATATAATATATATATTATATTATATATGGGGAGGTATTATTTTACGACCATAAAATTTTAAACATTATCCAAAAAACTTCTTCCCAATATAATATATATATATATTATATATATATACTATATATATGTATATATATATATATATTTATATATAATATTATATATTATTACTATATAAATAATATATATATATTATATTATATATATATATATAATATATATTATATATATATATATATATATATATATATGCATATATGTATTACTATATATATATTAATATATATATATATATATTATATATATATATATATATATATAATAATATATATACAATATATACATTATTATAATATATATATATTAGATTAGTATTATTATATATATATTATTATATTATATAATATATATATATATATTATATATTATTATATATATATACACTACCTATATATATATATATATATATAATATATATATAGTTATATATATATATAGTTGAGTATATATATACTATATATTATATATATAATATATTAAGTTATATATATATTTATATTATATATATATATATATATACTTCTATATATATATAATATATTATAAATATTCATATTTATTAATAATATGCACATTTTTCTTTATTGACATTAAACTCAGATATGAATCTCATCCGGCGGCACGACACGAAAAAATAGTTAACAGTATTTAATATGTTCGTAAATTATAAACTCTGCAATGGGTCGAAGAAAGAAAAAAGAATCATTTAATTTAATGTCAAGAAAACATTGATTTCACAATTTTAGTATTGAGAAAAAATGTAGCAAATCTTTTAAAAATTTAAACAAAACAATATTTGTATTAAGAACAATAATCAGCTGGAACACACATTTTTAATAATATATTTGTAAACCGGATTTATTACAGGACCTCCAAGTGGTGACTTACATTTTTAATGAGGGACGCAAATGAACTAAACTTGAGAAGTTTATATGGACAACACTCTGTTTTACGACTCTCATATATATATTATATATATTATTAAATATATATATATATATATATAATATATATATTATATTAACTATATATATATATATTACAGTATATATAATATATAATTATATTATTAATATTATATATTATATATATCATATATAGTCATATTAATATATATATTATATATATATATAGACTATATATTATAGACTACTATATATTATATACCTCTATATAGTTATATTTATTACTAGTATATATTAGGGATATATATATAAGTAGGTTATCTATAATATATATGATATATAGTATAGTACAAATACTATATATATAATCATACTACATTTGGAAATTTGTACTGACGTCGCAAGTACAAAATTGCCAAAAAAACCACTAATTAGGTTGTTATATCAATGAAGGAAAAAGAAATGCTTAACCAAACAAAGAAGGTAAAAAGGTAGAGCGGAAAATCTTTTTTTCTCACTTGGCATCATATTATTCATCATCGATCTGTTGATTATAAAAAAAAAATACTGTAACTCTATAGACTGTGAAACTATTCCTTGCAGATATCAATGTAAAAATAAATATCCTAGGAGAAACAATAATATAAAACTATATAATAATTAATTTAGTAATAGTCATTAGTATTAGTGTATTATATATATATATTCTACTTATACTATATATATTATATATAGTACATATATATAATATAATATATTATAATATATACAATATATATATATAATATAATATATAATTATATAATACTATATATATAATATATATATATATATTATATATAATATAAAAATATATATATTATAACTAGTATATATATATAGTATATTATATATATAATTATATATATATATATTAGTATATATAATATATATACTATATATATTATTATATATATATATATATTTATTATATAATATTATATATATATATATATATATATATTATATATATATATATATATATTAATATAATATGTATATATTATATATAAATATATATATATTTATATAGTATATAAATATATATTATATATATATATACCAAGTGTTTCATTAATCTTCTTTGTATCTTCTGGAACTAGGGTGGTGTTATTAGTTGACGACAAAAATTAGGACACGGTTAAGGAGTTTTCAGTCCTACACATTTACTAACATAGTTAATCAATCGATGCAAGGGTTTTTCCTGAAAAGTTTAAGTGCCAAATCGTTTTCAGCAGTCAACTAAAAACAAATTTAAATTTTGTTAATGCTTTTTTTGGCGGCTAAAATACTCAAAACAATGGTTTATTCTAATTGTTTACAGCGTTGTAAATATCTTATCAGCTTTTTGTGGCTTCGCTCCAAGGACCCTTGTTATCCTAGAGTAGCAGAGAGTTAAAGGAGCAAGTCCTTCTCAGAATGGAATGGTTTTTCGGCGTTTTAGTTTTGGTACTCTTGTTTGTTAGTCCTATGTGTGGAGTAATTGGATTAGCAAATTTGGTGTTAGTAAAAGTTAGTTTTTGTGGTCTTGATTATCAGTGAATTTCTAATATTTTTATTTGGAGGTTGTTTGACAAACTTAATGGTACTATGTTATTTCGATTTCAGTATCAATTATAGCACGAATAATTGGAAGGATTTTGGTTATGCGTATGGTTTCGGAACTCTGGAATTGCTATAATTTCATGTGAAGTTTTCTGAAACGTAGCAATACTTTTGCATCGTTCAAACATCTTTTTCCACAGACTTTGTTAGGTCCGGTCGCTGGAGGAGCTCTATATGAACTAGGGTTAGATTTATCTCCTTTTGTTCGTAATTGGATCCTACTTTTTGTGTGTGGCCTTTGTATGTTTATTATTAATTCCTTAAAGATTATCCGAAATATGAAGCTAAATTCAGTAAACAAATTGTAAATCTTCTTCGTCAACCTTCTGTTATTTTGGCAATGCTCACTGTATCGGAGGTTGTCTCAGGTTTTATGTCATTTTTATTTCTATTCTTGCACTTCATATATTTAAAAGTTTAAATTCGTTTTCTCAGTTCAAGTTGGAGCTGTGTTCTTATGTAATGGAGTAGCCAA
>JABUQX010122047.1:27500-37500 GCA_015478945.1 Trachelipus rathkii | reverse complement strand
CACACACAAACCATTAAAATCTGGAACCTAAATCGTCTGTAACCAACATTGGCGACGTCTACACAACATAACAACTGTGTACCTTCAATCGTACAATAAAGTGTTCCTTAATCGTTTGCTCTTTCAGCCCTCCGAGTTTGTCGGGTGCCAAAATCCCTGTATATATATATATATATATATATATATATATATATATTATATATATAGTATATAATATTATTATATATATTTACATTTATTTAATAAAATATATATTATTATATATATTATATAATATATATATATATTAGATTTACAGAGCTATGTTTTTTTCCGCTCTTTTATATGTATTTAGTTGCAGTAGCACCCTTAAAATAATCACCTTTTTATGAGAATTACATACACTGAATAGTATAAAACATTTTTATTTTTATTTATATACAACAATATTAGGTTTCTTATTTACAAATAGGAAAGTCATCATCACTTGCTCTTTCTCTTCCGAGGATTCCCGACAGAGGCAGGGAGAATCTCTGCGAAAGCTAGAAACTTCAGGAGGAGAAACCTAATATTGTTGTATATAAATAAAAATAAAAATGTTTTATACTATTCAGTGTATGTAATTCTCATAAAAAGGTGATTATATTAAGGGTGCTGCTGCAACTAAATATATATATATATATATATATTATATATATATATATATATATATATATATAGTATATATATATATATATATATATATATATATATATATATATATATATCTATATATCACATTATATTATTTATATTATATATTATTATATATTATTTATATATTATATTAGTATATCTATATATATATATTATATATATATTATTAGTACTATATATATATATATATATATATACTATATATAATAATATATATATATATATATATATAAGTATATTATATATATATATATAATAATATATATATATATTATATATATATATATATATATATAATATATATAATATATATATACTCATCACCATCTCCCACATAACTGCGATGTAGTTTCAGTTGCACATCGGGAATGCTGTTCTCTTATTTGCATTGTTCCAGGTTGTTTAATTAGTTGCAACCCTTGATGGAACTTTCCATGAACCATTCTTCTCCAATCATGCGTTAATCTATTTCCTTTATCCATACTAATCCTTTTCGGTATTAATAGTTCCTTTACTCCATCAACCCACCTCCATTTGGGTTTGTAACTTCTCCTATTGCCTCTATTTCTGCTTACCTAAGACCTTCTTAAAGTCAATCTATTAATAAATAATCATTCATTCTAAGAACGCGACCATACCATCTTAATAACCCCTTGATTTTCTTTTTCCATCAGACATTTCTCCTTTCCTCCTTTCGGCACATATCCCTTATCCTTACATTTCTAATTCAAACTATTCTCTTTATGCCCCAAATATCTCGTAAACCTTTCATTTCCAAAACCTCAACTCCTTTTTTTATTTTAGAATTCAATGCCCACGTCTCACATTCATACAGAACAGTTTGAACCAATATATACTCATAAAATTTCATTTTTACCTTACTTGTTAAATTTTCCTTTTTCCATAATCCTCTAAGGCTACATAATACTTTTTCACCCTCAGCAAACCATATGGTCAATCTCTTCTTTCAAGCCTAAGAATGCCCCAATATCCATTACTAAGTACCTAAAGTCTGTAGTCTCTGCAATGCTTTCCCCATTCACTTTTATGATATCCAACCCAGATTGATAATTGTCTCATTTAGGTTTTGTATTAATTTTCATAACTTTACTCTTCGTTGGATTAATTTTTAATTCTTTGTCTTTCCACTTGTTCAAATTCATGCACCAAATCACGCAGTTTTTCCTTTGTATCAGGAACCAACAAAGAATCATTAGCAAAAAAGTAAGACGGTTATCTCCCAATTACCCATTGCAGAGTTCATATCGCTTCTTTCCAAATTATATCCATGTTCCTAACTACACTATCTATTACGATATTAAACAACCATGGAGACATAACACAACCTAGTCTCAGACCCACTCTTACTTTAAACCACTCCCATTTCTTCCAGCTAATCCTAACACGTCCTCTACTGTTCGTGTAAAATATTTTAATCGTACTTAATAACAAACCAATAACTTCAAAATATTAATTTAAAAATAATAGAAATAATTATGATACGATTATAACAAATAATCAAAATATAATAATAATTATAATAATAATATAATATATAATAATTAATTAATTAATAATAATAATATAATAATAATAATAATAATAATAATAAGGTTTAAATAAGTTTACCAAAACGGCTGAGCATACGAAGTTGCAATTTGGGGAACCAATAAACAGGAATAAAAGGAAAAGGAAAATGAGTTGTAGCAAAATCATAACTTCAGTAGGTACAGAGAAATAAATTAAAAAAAACGCAAAACACTTTTAGAGATGATGAAAGCTGTTTATGTGTAAGTTTCAAACTATGTGCGGCGCACATAACTGAGCGGAAAATCAGCGAGTCAGAACGAACATTTATTTTTAAAAAGCTGAAAAAGGAAAATTTCACATTCCTACCGCTCAGCCGTTTTTGATAACACTAATGTAAACCTTGCGATTCATAATAATAAGTATAATAATAATATTTAATAATAATTAAGAATAATAATAATAATATAATAATAATAATAAATAATAATAATTAATTAATAAATTTAATTAAGGAATAGTATATTAATAATAATAATAATACAATAAGAATAACAATAACAATAATAATATAATAATAATCAATAATAATTAATAATAATAATAATATAATAATAATAACTAATAATAATAATAATATAATCATTAATAATAATATAATAATAATAATAATAATCATATCTAATTCATAATAATAATAATAATAATAATAATAATAATAATAATAATAATAATAATAATAATAATAATAATAATAATAATAATAATAATAATAATAATATAATAATAATTAATATAAATAATATTATTCCAATACACATTATTAATAACTGCCTATAATAGACGAGATATCAAAGTACAAACATTCGATTTCATAAGCAAACTACCATGTTTCGTTGAATTCGGCTCGACTTACCGGAAATCGTTACGGACCACAAACATGTCTCGTCATTTCCATTAATAAATAGTTTTCATTTTCATTGATTAACTATTATTATTATTATTCATATTATTATTAATATTATTATTATTATTATTATTATTATTATTATTATTATTATTATTATTATTATTATTATTATTATTATTATTATTATTATTATTAGTTTATATTTATTTTATTATGCTAAAGTCTTATAACGATTTACCTCGGGAGAATTTAAAAAATGAAAACTTCTCTTTATTATTCATTACAAGTTAAACTCAAAAAAAAAGCTATATAAATAAGTACTAATACTATTACTATATTGCCATATACAAGTAAACTCAAAACAGCTGCATAAATAAGTACTAATAATATTACATTTTATTATTATTATTATTATATTATTATTATTTATTATATTATGATTATTATTATTATTATTATTATGATTAATTTATATAATTATTATTATTAATTATTATTATTTAATTATTATTTTTTTATTATTTTAATTAATTATTAGTTTTTTTTATTATTTTATTTTTATCTTTTATATTTATATATTATTATTATTATTTGTGATTATTATTATTAGTTATTATTATTATTATTTTATATTTATGTATTGTATTTGTATTTGTATTTGTTATGTGTTATTTGTTTATTGTTATTATATTAACTTCAACCCGTAATTTATTATTATAATTATTATTATTATTATTATTATTATTATTATTATTATTATTATTATCATTATTATATTCTGATTTATTATTATCTATTGTTTCATTGTTATAGTACAGAATTACGATTTTTAATACGAATATTATTATTTATTATTACCTTATTATTTCTATATTTAATATTTTTCTTGTTGTATCTATCATGATTAATTTTTATTATTATTATTTAATTATTTCATTAATTGTTATTATTTTTTTTCTTTGATGGTTATATAAGATATGTCGGCTTCTCAAATACTTGTTCATGTTATTGTTATCTTAGGGATTATTTTTATTATTATTATCATTATTGTCATTAGATTATTATTATTATTATTATGAATTTATGTACTATTATTGTTATTATTATTATTATTATTATTATATTATTATTATTATTATTTCTTTTTTATTATGTATTTATTATTATTATTATTATTATTATTATTATTATAGTTTATTATTATTATTTATTATTACTAGTAAATATTACTGCACTGTTAGTACTATAATAATGCTAATTTGTATTTCTGATGAAATGTTCTTTATTATCTATTATTATTTTTATTATATTATTATTATTATTATTATTATTTATATGATATTATTAATTATTTGTATTTACTTATATTTTTTATATTGTAATTATTATTATTATTATTATTATTATTTATTATTTATTAATATTACTGTTGTATTTAGTATTGTTTGAAATATTACTATTTTATCTGTTTTTATTAATTATCTATTACTGTTATTATTAATCATATGTTACTGCTGTTCCTGTTATTTTTCATTAATGTAATTAACATTATGACTGGAATTATTCTTATTTATTTATCATTATTTTAATATTTTTATTATTATTATTATTATTATTATTATTATTTATTATTATATATTTATTATTATTATTATTATTATTTATTTATTATTATTATTATTATAGTTATTAATTATGGTTATAATTTGTAAATTATAATTATACCATTATATACATTAATTATTATGTTTAATCTTTATTTATTATTATTATATTAATTATTTTATTATTATTATTAATTATATTATTATTATTAATTATTATTATTTGTTATTATTATATTATTATTATATTGTTATTATTATTATTATTGTTTATTATTATCATTTTTTATACTTATTGTTATTTATTATTATTTCGGGTCTCCAAAGGACACGAACACTGGGTGTTGCAATAGAGACCCCTTTCCAAGATACTTAGCGGACAATTATTTTGTTAGTATCATTAAATGGCTATAATGTAGTTTGTAAAAATTGTACTATGTAAGCAATGTAAATTTTCTTATCTGAATAAAGTTTTAAAATTGAAATTGAAGAAAAATTTTCATTATTAATTATTATTATTATTATTATTATTTATTATTATTTATTATTATTGATTATTATTATTATTATTATTATCATTATTATTATTATGATATTTATTTATTATTATTATTATTATGTTTATTAATTATTATTTATTATATTTTAAAGAACTTAAGGGAATATCAAAATTTTGACGCTTAAATTAATTTCGGGGGTTGAACCACCGACCCCCTGTCTACAGCCTTAATATAATATATATATATATAATATATATATATATATATATATATATATATATATATTATATATATATATCTATATATATATATAGTATATATAATAGGCAGAGAGAGAGAGAGAGGGAGAGACGAGAGAAAATTTTTTTTAAATATAGTTTTTCATTATTTATTATCATCATTATTGTCATCATCATAATTTACCATAAATCGTTCATTTCGTCAAAATTTCCTAATCGTTCCATTCACTAATATAAATATATATATATATAATTATATATATTATATATATATATATATATTTATATATAATATATATATTATATAGATATAATATAGATATATATATAGCCTATATAGTTATATATATATAGTTATATATATATATATATAATTATACTATTACTATATATAGATTATATATATATATTTATATTATATTATTTATATATACTGTATATATATTATATATATAGATACTATATATATATAGAGCTTATATATATTTATTATTATTATATATAATATAGTATATACTATATATATATTATACTATATATAATATATATTTATATATATATCTATATATTATTATTATTAGTATTATTATTATATTATTTATATATATTATATAACATTATATATATATATATATATATATATATATAGTATATATATATATATATATATATATATTATATATATATATGATATAATATATATATATATATATATATATATATATACTATATAAATATATATATACTATTATATATATATTATATAGATATATTAATATATTATATATATATATATATATATATATATATATATATTATATATTATATATATATATATATATATATATAGATGTCTTAAATATGCATAATAAATCACAATTAAACAACAATATAATTAATAATAATAATAATAATATATTAATAATAAAAATAAGTAATAATTTAATAATAATAATTAATAAATAATAATAATAATAATAATTAATAATTAATAATAAATAAATAATAATGATTATAATTATAGCGATTATTGCAATATTTAACATCTAAAAATATTAAAGAACGGGAGATAGGACAGGCTGGACACCTGGTTGATGTCGCCTTGACGGAACTCGGTTGCTTATATAATTGTTCTTGAATCCAATTTTTTGGGTTGGAGGATGGGCTCAATCTATAGCACGGGCATATTGTCCTCACGCGCACATGCGGTGGTTCAATCCCAGAGAAGCAGTTAATTCTTTACCTTCTCATATATGTTCTTTCTTTAACATCTTATATAGTTGCGATTATTATGCAATATTTAAACATCTAACAATATAAAGAACGAGAGATAGGACAGGCTGGGCACCTGGTGATGTTCGCCTTGACCGGAACTCGGTTGCTTTATAATTGTTCTTGAATCAACTTTTTTGGGTTCGGGGATAGCTCAGTCGTAAAGCACCGGGCATATTGTCCTCTACCGCGCAACATGCGGTGGTCCATCCCAGAGAAGGCAGTTAATTCTTTACCTTCTCCTTATATGTTCTTTCTTTAACCATCTTAGTATAATTGCGTTTATTATTGCAGTATTTAACATCTAAGGATATTAAAGAACGGGAGATAATACAGGCTGGACACCTGGTGATGGTTCGCCTTGACGGGAACTCGGTTGGCTATAATTGTTCTTGAATCCAACTTTTTTGGGATTGGAGGATGGCTCAGTCGATATAGCACCGAGGCATATTGTCCTTTACGCGCAACATGCGGCTTGGTTCAATCCAGAGAAGGCAGTTAATTTCTTTACCTTCCTTATTGTTTCTGTTTCTTTACATCTTATATAATTGCGATTATTATGCATATTTAACATCTAAAATATTAAAGAACGGGGTAGGACAGGCTGGACACCTGGGTGATGTCGCCTTGACGGGAACTTGGTTGCTTATATTGTTCTTGAATCCAACTTTTTTGGGTTGGAGGATTGCTCAATACTATAGCACCGGGCATATTGTCCTCACGCGCAACCTTGCGGTGGTTCAATCCAGAGAGGCAGTTAATTCTTTACCTTTCTATTATATGTTCTTTTTCTTTAACATCTTATATACTTGCGATTATTATGCAATATTTAACTTCTAAAAATATAAGAGGGATAGGACACGCTGGACACCTGGTGATGTCGGCCTTGACGGGAACTCGGTTGCTTAATAATTGTTTTCTTTGAATATCCAACTTCTTTGAGTTGGTGGATGGCTCAATCATATAGCACCGGCATCATGGTCCTCCACCGCCAACATGCGGTGGTTCAATCCAGAGAAGGCAGAGTTCATTCTTTACCTTCTCATTATATGTTCTTCTTTAACATCTTTATATAATTGCGATATTATGCCAGTTATTTAACATCATAAAAATATAAATTAACGGGAGATAGGACAGGCGGACCCTTGCGTGATGTCGCCTTGACGGGACCTCGTTTTATAATTGTTCTTGAATCCAACTGTTTTGGGTTGGAGGATGGCTCAGTCATATAGCACCGGGCATATTGTCCTCACGCGCAACAGCGGTGGGTTCAATCCCAGAGGAAGGCCAGTTATTCTTTGCCTTCTCATTTATTGGTCTTTCTAGTAATATATATATATATATATACTATATACTTATAATTATATATATATTGATATATATATTATATACTTATATATTTATATATATATATATATTAATATATATATTATATATATATTAATATATATATGTATATATATATATAGTATTATATATATAGTATATATTAATATACTATTATATATATATATATATATATATATATATATATATATATTATATACTGTAAATATACATATATTATATATAGATATATATATAATATATAATATATATATTATATAATATATATATATATATATATATATATATATATATATATATACATATATATATATATATATATATTATATATAATATATTATATATATATTATATATATATATATATATATTATATATATAATATATATATATAATAATATATATTATCATATATATATATATATATAAAAGAAACTTATAATGAGGAGGTAAAGATTTAACTGCCTTCTCTGGGATTGGACCACCGCATGTTGCGCGTGTGGACAATGATGCCCGCGTGCTATATGGACTGAGCCATCCTCCCACCCAAAAAAAAGTTGGATTCAAGAACAATGATAAAGCAACCGAGTTCCCGTCAGGGCGACATCACCAGGTGTCCACGCCTGGTCCTATCTCCCGTTCTTATATTTTTAGAAGTTTAAATACACAGAGAATCGCAATTATATAAGATGGAAAAGAACCAAGAGCCAAGAAGAAGATAAAAAAAATAAACTGCCTTCTCTGGCTTTGAACCACGGCACTGTTGCGCGTGAGGACAATATGGCCGGTGCTATATGGATTGAGCCATCATCCAACCCAAAAAAGTTGGATTCGAGAACAGTTATAAAAAGCAACCGATTTCCCGTCAAGGCGACATCACAGGGGTCCAGCCTGTCCTATCTCCGTTCTTTATATTACAGATTTTTAACATTGAAGAAGAAATACAGAATTATCACAGATTTTAAAGAAAGAAAATATAAAGAAAGGACAGCATTAACTGCCTTCTCTGGGATTGAACCACCGCATGTTGGCGCTGAGGGGACAATATGGCCCGGGTGCTAGTATGATTGAGCCTCCTCCACCAAAAAAGTTGGATTCAGAACAATTATAAAGCAACCAAGTTCCCGTCAAGGCGACTTTTCACCAGAGTGTCAGCCTGTCCTATCTCTCGTTCTTTTATATTTTAGATGTTAAATATTGCATAATTAATCGCAATTATATAAGATGTTAACGAAAGAACATATATATGAGAAGGTAAGAATTAACTGCCTTCTCTGGGGATTGAACCACCGCATGTTGCGCGTAAGGACAATATGCCGGTGCTATACACTAAGCCAGACTGATATCTGGTTGTGTTGGTTTGTGGTACCAATTATAAAGCAACCGAGTGGCCCGTCAAGGCGACGTCAACCAGGTGTCCAGCCTGTCATTTCCCTCGCGTTCTTTATATTTTTGATGTTAAATACTGCATAATAATCGCAATTATATTAGATGTTAAAGAAGAACATATAAGGAGAAGGTAAAGAATTAACTGCCTTTCTGGGATGGAACCACCGCATGGTTGCGCGTTGCAGGACAATATTTGCCCGGTGCTATTATGATTGAGCCATGCTCCAACCCAAAAAGTTGGATTCAAGAACAATTATCAAGCCAACCGAGTTCCCGTTCAAGGCGACATCACCAGGGTCCTCCAGCCTGTCCTATCTCCCGTTCTTTATATTTTTAGATTGTTAAATATTGCATAATAATTCGCAACTATATAAGATGTTAAAAGAAAGAACATATAATGAGAAGGTAAAGAATTAATGCCTTCTCTGGGATTGAACCACCGCATGTTGCGCGTGAGGACAATATGCCCGGTGCTATATGATTGAGCCATCCTCCAACCCAAAAAAGTTGGATTCAGGAACAATTATAAAGCAACCGA
>JABUQX010122047.1:20000-25000 GCA_015478945.1 Trachelipus rathkii | reverse complement strand
TGGTTCCTCCAGAAAAAAACTAATAACAATAGAAATATTCAATAATCAATAATAAAATAATAATGATAACTTACAACAAGAAAAAATGTGATTAATATAGAGGAAATATAATAATAATTAAAAAATAATAATTAATAATAATAATAATAATAATAATATAAATAATATAATAATAATAAGAATAATAATAATCAATAATAGATGAATTAATAATAATAATAATTTTAATTAATAATAATAATTTTTTATAATAATAAGGAATATAATAATAATAAGATAATACTATAATAATAACAATAAAATTAACAATAACAATAACAATAACAATAACAACAAACAAAACCAATACAATAAATAAATATATAATAATTATACATAATAAGGTGAATAATATAATAATAATCAATAAATAATAATTAATAATAATTAATAATAAATAATAATAATAATAATAATATAAAAAATATAAAAATAATAATAATAATATAATAATAATAATAATAATAATAATAATTAATAATAATAATATCATATTAATAATTAATAATATAATAATAATAATTATATAATAATAATAATGAATAAAATAATAAAATTTATATTAGTACTTATTTATGCAGCTGTTTTGAGTTTTACTTGTAATATGGCCAATATAGTAATAGTATAGTACTTAGTTGTATATGCTTTTTTTGAGTTACTTGTTAAATGATATTTAGAGAATTTGTCATTTTTTTATTCTCGAGGTAAATCGTTATATAGACTTTAGCGATAATAATAATTATATAATTAATATAAATAATAATAATATAATAATAATAATAATAATAATAATAATATAATATAATAATAATAATAGTAATAATTAATAATAATAATAATAATTAATTTAATAATAATAATAATAATATATAGTTAATCATGAAAATGAAAACTATTTATTAATGGAAAATGACGAGACATGTTTGGGTCCGTAACGATTCGGGTAGTCGAGCAATTCAACGCAAACCATGGTAGTTTTGCTTCTATGAAATCGAATGTTGATACTTTTGATATCTCGTCATTTATAGGCCATTTATTAATAATGTGTATGATAATATTATTTCGATGTATTATTATTATTTATAATTATTATTTAGTTTAATTATTATTCTTATGTCATTATTATTATTTTATTATTATTATTATTATATTATTATTATTATTATTATATTATTATGATTATTATTATTGATTATATTGATTATTTTTTATTATTATTATTTATTTTATTATTATTATTATATTATTATTATTATTATTATTATTATTATTATTATTATTATTATTATTATCTATTATTATTGTTATGTTATGTTGTTATTGTTATTATTATTATTATTATATTTAATTTATTATTATTATTATTATTTATATTTATTCTTATTATTATTTTATTATATTTATTCTTATTATTATTATTCTTATTATTATTTTAATATTATTATTATTATTATTATTATGAATCAAGTAAGGAATTTTTATCAAAAACGGCTGAGCGTAGGAATGTGAAATTTTCTTTTTCCCTTTTGAAAATAATGTTTCGTTCTGACTCGCTTGATTTTCCGCTCACTTATGTGCGCACGCACATAGTTGAACTTACACATAACAAGTTTCATCATATCAAAAGTGTTTTTGGCGTTTTTAATTTATTTCTCGTTACCTTACTGAAGTTATGTCTATTTTGCTACATCTCATATTCCTTTTGCCTTTTTATTCCTGTAGTATTGGTTCCCCCAAATTTGCAACCTTCGTTATGCTCAGACGTTTTGGGTTAAACTTATTTTAAACCTTTATTATTAATTATTATTATTATATATTATAGTATTATTATTATATTATTATTTTATTATTTATTATTATTATTTTATTTATTTTATTATTATTATTATTATTATTATATATTGATTATTATTATTATTTATGTATTATTATTCTATTATTATTATTATTTGGTTTGTTATTAAGTACGCATTAAAATATTTACAACGAACGTAGGAGGACGTGTTAGGATTAAGACTGGAAGGAAATGGGAGTGGGTTAAAAGTAGAGATGGGGTCGTGAGGACAGTTTAGGGTTTGGTGTTATGTCTCCATTGGTTTGTTTAATATCCCGTAAATAGATTAGTGTAGTTTAGGACATGATATTAATTTGGAAAAGAAGCTTTGATACTGATCTGCATGAAAGGTAATTGGGAGATAACCGGGTTGCTTACTTTTTTGCTAATGATTCTTTGTTGGTTCCTGATACAAAGGAAAAACTGCGTGATTTGGTGCATGAATTTGAACAAGTGGAAAGAAAAAGAATTAAAAATTAATCCAACCGAAGGAGGTAAAGTTATGAAAATTTAATACAAAACCTAAATTGAGCACAATTATCACTGGGTTTGGAATAATCATAAAGTGAAATTGGAAAGCGATTGCAGAGACTACCAGACTTTAGGTACTCCTCCAGTAATGGATATTGGCGGCATTCTTAGGCTTGAAAGAAGAGATTGACCATTGGTTTGCTGAGGGTGAAAAAGTATTATGTAGCCTTAGAGGATTATGGAAAAAGGAAAATTTAACAAGTAAGGTAAAAATGAAAGTTTTATGAGTATATATTGGGTCGAACTGCTTCTGTATGAATGGTGAGACGTGGGGCATTTGAATTCTAAAATAAAAAAAGGGAGTGAGGGTTTTGTGGAATGAAAGGTTTAACGAGATATTTGGGCATAAGAGAATAGTGCTTGAATTAGAAATGTAAGGCTAAGGGGATATGTGACCCGAAAGCGAAGAAATGTTTTGGAGGGAAAAAGAAAATCAAAGGTTTATCTAAGATGGTATTTCGCGTCGCGTTTCTTAGAATGAAATGATTATTTATTAATAGATTGTTAAGAAGGTTTTCTTAGTTTACGAAATAAGTAGGCAATAAGGAGAAGTTATGAACTTAAATGGAGGTGGCGAATTTGATGGAGTAAAGGAACTATTAATACCGAAAAGGATTTAGTTGGATAAATGGAAATAGATTTTTAAACGCATGAGTTGGCGAAGGAATGGGATTCATGAGTTCCATCATAGGGCTGCAACTAATTAACAACTGGAACAATGCAAATAAGAGAACAGCATTCCCGATGTGCAACTGAAACTTACATTCGCAGTTATGCTGGGAGATGGTGAATGGAGGTATACTATATATATATATATATATATAGATATATTATAATATAGTAGGTTATATTAATAGTTATATATATATATTATAGGTAGCGTATTTTTATTGAAATACCCTATATAATTATATATATATCCTTACCTAATTATATATTTATATGTATATTATTAGTATATATATATAATAATATATAAATATATATATAAATATATATATAATATATAAAGTATATATATAATATATATACTTATATAGATATATATATATATATATATATATTATATACTAGTATATAAAGTATATATATATATATATTACCTATATATATATATATAGTTATATTATATATATATATATATTATATGTATATATTATATATATAGTATATTATATTATATATTTAGTCTGCAGCAGCACCACTTAATATAATCACCTTTTTATGAGAATTACATACACTGAATAGTATAAAACATTTTATTTTTATTTATAATTACAAAATATAGGTTTCTCCTCCTGAAGTTTCTAGCTTTCGCAGAGATTCTCCCTGCCTCTGTCGGGAATCTTCGGAAGAGAAAGAGCAAGTGTCTGCGAAAGTAGAAACTTCAGGAGGAGAACTAATTTGTTGTATTAAAATAAAAAATAAAAATGTTTTTATATTTTATTCAGTGTATGTAATTCTCATAAAAAGGTGATTATATTAAGGGTGCTACTGCAACTAAATACATTAAAGAGCGGGGGAAAAAAACATAAGCTCTGTAAATCTAAATATATATATATATATATATATACAATATATACTAATATATACTATATATATATATATATATATATATATTTATATATATATATACTATATATATTAATATATATTATATATAATATATATTATTATTACAGGGTGATTCAAAACTTCTGCGACAAACTCGGGGGGCTGAAAGAGCAAACGATAAGGAACCATTGATTGATACGATTGAAGGATACACATAGTTTGATGTTGTGTGACGTGATCGCATGTTGGGTTACAGACGATTTAGGGATTAACTCAGTTTTAACTGTGTTATTGCTTGCTGTGCATACATGTGTGTACGCTTAACGGTCCTTCTAGGAAAAACCGTGGCAATTACCTTTACCTTTGCCCAATTCATCGTTGATTCAGTACAGTGAAGGCATCGATTACGAATGGATCACTCCACTCTTCCCGTGTTAACCGACATGATAATGTGTTACGTTGCGGCGACGGAAGATGGAAGAGCGGGATCGACGACGACGACGACCAGGCCACACAAATCACCCCCACCACACAATGTTTCCTCGCCTTCATCAGCGCCTTCGAAATAATGGGGACCCTTCGTCAACGGTGCATTGGTGCGGAGATCCCGCCGTAATACGGAAGGACTTCCTGCGTTTTGAAGAAGGAGGTGGCTTTGAGAGCAGTCGCCAACGACCCGTCGACTGAGCACACGCGCCAATTTTCACATAACATGGGTTCAAAGTCAGTTCGTTCTGTAGGTTAGAGGGTTCTTGGCATAAGAGGCAATAGGCTCCATGGCATACACCGGACCAGAAGAGTACATTCGACTCTAGACCAAGCCGGACTTCGTACTTCCGTGTTTGCGATTTGCCCGGTGCGTTTCTGCAACGGAGCGCATCGACTAACCGTGCCCAGTTCCTGCACAGGTCTTGTTGACCGATGTAGGCGTGCTTCACACGTGATAGCTACTCAACAGCAGAAAAACAGAGACATTTGGACGAGACAGCCGCACGGCCAAGTTCTCATCAGAGTTTCCAAGTGCGAACTTGTACCGAGAAAC
>JABUQX010122047.1:0-15000 GCA_015478945.1 Trachelipus rathkii | reverse complement strand
CCGTGGTTTCTATTTTCGTCAACTAATAACACACACCCGTATCATAGAGTACCCAAGGATAATGGAACACTTGGAGAGTGATATACTATATATATATATACATATTATAATATTATCATATATTATATATATATATATTATATTACATATATCATATTAATTATATATATATTATATAATAATACTACTATATATATATAGATATATATTATATTAGTATATTTAAACTATATATATATATATATATATTATATTAGAAAATATTATATATTAATTATTAATATATATATATTATATATATATAATATATCATATATATATATATATTATTTCTATATATTCTATATATATATATAATTTATAATATTATATATATATCATATATAATATATATATTATAATATAATATAATATATGTATTGTATACTAATACTATATATAATATATATATATACTATATATATATATATATATACTATATATTATATATATATATACTATATATATATATATATATTATTATATAGTCATATTTATTGTTTCTCCTATATACTTATTTTACATGATTGCAAGAAATAGTTCACACTATAGTTACAAGTTTTTTAATATTCACAGATCCGATGATTGAATAAATGCAAGGTGAAAGACAAAAAAAGTTTTCCGCTCTCACTTTTTTACTATTTCTTTTTTTGTTAAAATTCTTTTTCCCTTCGATTGATCAGAAAACTATTAATTTTTTGCGGTATTATTTAGGTTACTTGCGGAAACTCAAGTACATAATCCTTCACCACTGTAGATGATATATACTATATATATATATATACTATATATATTATATAATATAATATATAAATATATATATATATATATATATATATATATATATATATATATATTATATATATATAATATATATATTATATATAATATATATATAGTATATATATATATCTATATTATATATATATTTATCATGTATATATATATATATATCATATATATATTAATATTATATTATCATATATATAAATATTTATACTATATAGTTATTATATATATACTATATATATATATATATATTCTTATGAAAAAAGTTCTCCATATAAACTTTATTAGCCTTCATTTGAGTCCCCATTAAAAAATGTAAGTCACCCATTTAAGGTCTGTAAATAAAATCCGGCGTTTACAAATATTTATTAAAAAATGTGTGTTTCCAACTGATTTGTTCTATACATATTTGTTTTGTTTAATTTTTTTAAAAATTTTGGCTACAATTTTTATTTAAATTATTTTCTAAATTTAAAAATAATTTTTTTCTTGACATTTAAATAACATGATTCTTTTTCTTTCTTTCGACCCCTATTTTAGAGTTTATAACTTTAGAAACATATTAAATAACTGTAACTATTTTTTTTCGATGATCTGAGATTTAATTGTCAATATAAGAACAAATGTGCTGAATTTAATAAATATGAATGATCCTATAAATATATATATATATATACTAGTTAGATATATTATTATCTACGTATATTATTATATAACTATATTACCTATATATATATATGATTACATATATATATATAATATATAGCTATATTATATTATATATATATATATATATATATATATATATAATTAATATATATATATTTATATATATATATATATATATTATATATAGTATATATATATTATTAGAATACTATATATATATATATAATAGATATTATATTATATATATGTATATCTATTATATATATATATCATATTAGTTATATATATATATAGGTTATAATATATATATATATATATTATATATATACATATTATGGCATATATATATATTATATATAGTTATAGTATATATTATATATAAATATATACTATATGATATATAATATATTTATATATATATATATATATATATATAGGATTATATATAAGAAGTATATATATATATATATATATATATATTATATATATATAATCTATAATATATATATGGGAGAAAGTTTTTTGATAATGCTTTATATTTATGGGTTCGTAAATCCAATATATCATATATTATATAGATATACTATTATTATACTATATATATTATATATATATATATATATATATTATATATAGTTATATAATATAGTATATATATATACTTTAGTATATAGATATATATATAATATATATTAATATAATATATATATCTTATATATACCATATATATATAGTATTATATATATATATATATATATATATATATATTATATGATATATATATATATATCTATGATATATATAAATATATATATAATATATATATACTATATATACTATATATATAATATAGATATATATATATATATAATACTATGTATATATATATACTATATATAATATATATATATATATAGTATATATGATATATATATATATATATTTATCCAGTAACATTACTTCACTCTATTGTATATATATTAACAACATTGAATGCCAATCTTCCTTTGTGTTAGTCATTAAATAAATTCAATGTGTGCCTCCTCAGCATCACATGTAAACTAAAACTAAAGCAGATTCAAAATAGAGCGCGTGGTGGAAGCCAAGATGTTTATAAATATTATCCCCTTAAACTATATATTGAATAACCATATATCCTGTGAGCAATGAAAGTTGATATTTCTTATCATTTTTGATTTAATGGGAATTATCTTATATTATTATGTGTTTACCCGTGTTTTTTACGGTCTCAAGTCACTGCTGCTGTATAATTTGTACAATACTTATATTTTTCATTTATGCCGCGGCAGTGGCGGCTCGTCTTTATGTGCTATTGGCTGCAGCCCCTCCCAATTAAAAATGCCAGGCCATAGGATGTCTTGATAGGAAATATTTTGAAATTTTTTGTCAAAGTAAAGTGATCTTAGAGTTTTTTTTAACAATTTAGTACATAAAAAATTAGTAATCAATTAAGGAAAATAACAAAGGAATCCTTTTTACAACTGCAAATTGTGCGTATTAATTTATTTTTTAATATTATTCAATTTAAAAATAAAATGTTGGGCTCTACTTTTTGCGGCCCTAAAATAAGCCAATTTTATAATTTCTTAAAAATAGACAAATATAGCAACATACGAAAATAAAGAATTCAAAATTTCTATAGTACTTTTTATAATGTTGCCAGTTTGGCTTCTATTATTTCATGGCAACTTGGAAGTTTTTCTCATATAAAATTACGGTTCAAATTTTATAAGGTTGCTAGATTTGTCCCTGTAATGTCCTTCTTTTAATTGTATATAGAGAGTCAAAGACAAAAAAGTCAGTTTATTCCCATTTTACGGGGGGAGAGGTTGTGTTTATTTTTTTTGTGTGAGAAATAACATAGTGAAAATATTGCAAAAATAATTACTCCGTGTGAGTATATGTATATATATATATATATTATATATATATATATATATTATAACTATATTATATATATATAATATATATTATATATATAATAAATATATTATATAGTTATATATATATACTATATATATATAATATATATAGATATATAATCTACTATATTATATATATATATATATATATATATATATATATATATATATATACTATTATAATAGTATTATATATACTATAATATATATATATACGTAGTATATATAATATATATATATATATATGAGGAAGCAGAGACGGAGAGAGAGAAGAGAGATGATGAGAGACGGAGAGAGAGAGAGAGAACCAAATCCTAGATAAGCAGGACAATGGACGTTTTCGTATTGTTTCTAAATTTTTGACACTAAATACAATTTATTTTTAGGCCATTGGTTTGCCTTTACGAATGTAGTTCGAATTGCATTTGCAATCGCATATTAAAAAAAAAAAAAAAAAAGTCCTATAATTTATGCAAACATTTACACATAAATATAAAAAAATTAGGTAATAGTCCGTTTGAGGATAATCCTATCAGCATATTGATATTTTAGAAAGATAATTGATTTTATAAATATTTCCATTCTAAGAGAGTTAATCAAGCTTTTTAATTGACGAATGTGTGTCTGAATGCATGCAATTCGATATTAAAAAAAAAAGTTGTAATTTATGCATACACTTACACATAAATAGTCTAAAAGTCGAATAGCTAATCTTATTTTAAATAAGCATATCAGCGATAAATAGGACTTCTGATATACTATACTATTTATATATATATATATATATATATATATATAGTAATATATATATTATATAGTAATATATATAGATATTATATATATGTAATATATACTATATATATATATATTATATATTATATATATAGTATATATATATAACTTGCAGCCCTCCATTGCCAAGTTTACCGAGCCGCCACTGTTCGTATGGGCATTTTATTGCATCCAGTTATCAATTTCATAAGGTTAATGTATTATAAAGAGGATATTGTGCAAATAAGACTATAATTAACATTCACATTAAGATAAGCGCTTATCTTTTGAATAGAATGAACAAAGAACCTGAAAAGAAAAGTAGTTTTAAATATATATAACTAAGGGAAAGTTTCAATAAATTGGCGTGACCCTTATATGTCCGTGCATTCCGGATTGAGTTTCGCATTCTTGCATTTCCATTCCAATTCCTCCTGTGCGCCGCCCTTCTTTGTTTGGTATTTCTGCTAGTTAGGCATTCCTGCGAGTTTACTGAATTGTGTAAGTTGGTGTGCTCGTCGTCCATCTTTTTTTTTGAGAATCGTTGATTCTGCCCATCCCATGGCGTAATCGCTTCCTCCTTCAGTTTTTTAAGCTCGCGGCTTATTTTTCTGGTTTCCAAGGGATATGGATTTTTACAGGGGGTTGCCCTAGTTTTTATTTACTCATTAATAAATAAATACTTATCAATACAATTATGTATTTATATAATATATATATATATATATTATATATATATATATATATATTATATATATTTATTACTATATATATATATATATACTGATATATTATAAAATTAAATATATTATTTATTTTGTTATTGTATATATATATATATAATATATATATATATAGTACGTATATAACTATATATATTATATTTAATATATTATATATATATATATATATATATATCTAATATAGTATATATACACCTATATATACTGTATATATATTTTTATATATATACATAAAATTTATCCCAGAACGTTAAAAGCATTCATAAAGTAAATGCATGGATCATTCCAATTCCCATTTGTTCTTACAATTAGTATTTTAATAGCTATTAATATTTTGCTTTTAAATATTTTTTTTCCACTTTTCAAACTTCGTGAATTACATATTCATAACGAGTGTCTAGTTTCAGTATTAGTTATTATAGTAGTAGAACTTAATTGCTTCAATTTAATGAACCAAAAACAGAAGAGTTATTATGGTTCTGCGTAAGTGGGTTAATTTCTTTACTTATTTTTTTTATCTATTGCTTCTTTATGTACCCATAAGTTACGAAAATCATTTCAAGAATTCATGGGTCATCTTTCACGGAACGTTGAAAATATTTACCCATTTACCCTCTAACGTAATTCGAAGAACACATTCAGATTGCATTATTAGGAAGGGCAATTTGTAAGTATACCCAAGTTTTGATTAAATAACCGGGTTAATTAATAAAACTTTAAACAAATCTAACAAATAAAAGAATCTACGAAATCGTCACTCATTCAGCGAAACTTATAGCTTATTTTACTTCACTTATCCTCCGAGCTAAAACCATGGCTACATAATAACTACTGCTTTACCAGAACTATTACTCACTACGTATTTACTCATACTACTACTTAATACTGCTACTACTAATACTATACAAATGGAGTCAGGATCTATCGAGGATGATCGTACCCTATATAGTCTTGGCCTAGATATTTTCAGCCTGAATGAATATTAAACAGAAAAATATAACAGTTCAGATCAAGAGCTCGAGAGAGAGTGCAGCAGTTATATTGAACAGAATTTCGATATTTATGAATACTTTACTATGAGTAGTATATATTAAAAGGCACAAAATATTCAAAAGGATAAGTAACTTTTTATTACAATTAAATATGATTATTCTAAATTCTGTTAGGAGGGGAGTTGGGGGTGACAGAGTAAAAAGTATATATATACTATATTAAATTATTTAAAACCTATACGCTGCCGAATTATATAATAATCATATATCGAGTAGAGAAACCAGATATTTCTGAAACCAAAGAAAAGCGTACTATTATTAAGATTAAATAAAATACCTTAATAATAAAAACATATATCTATCTGAGAAGAGTATTATTGAATGATATTCCAACCTAATCTCAATAAAAAGCTGAAGTATCATATACTTACCTTTTTTTCAATTAATTTTGCATGTGGGCTATTAAAGTTAGGTTAGGATAAGATGTTAGGTTAAGCTCCCCAATAGGGGCCCGAGAAGTCTAGTCAGTTTTTTTTGATCTCTGAATTAATAATATCTATCATCATCACCCTCCTTCTCTTCTTTCACAAACTTCCCATCCACCCAATCTATAAAAGAATTAATAATAGGAAACTACATTGTTTGCTCATAATCAGTATTACATATTTCATACAGGATTTGTATGCAATAACATTTTCTTTTAAAAAGGATATTTAAGAATCAACACCCCTTCCCTTCTACGTTCAAGAATACTACTACTAACGTCAAAAATTTTACTACTTGAGTCCTTCTAATAACCGATATCTTGCCCAAACCGTAAAGATTAAATAATGTACTTTAAGTTTATGATTTATTATTTAATCAAGACTTTGATAATTGTAAAGATGTTATTTGCATTGAAAACATATAATTGTATTTTTTCTTTAAAATAAACTATTTCAAACAAGATCTTAATTCCCATCCTCAAGTTTGGTCTGTTCTGGATCGTTCCCAGTATATATATATATATATATAATATAATAATATAATAATATATATATATATATGATATATTATATATACTATATTATATATATATATTAATATATAGTATTATATATATATATATAATATATATATATATATGGTAAATGTCAAAATTTTGAATTCTGTGAGATTTAAATTTCCACATATGATCTTTTTTTTGTCGTAAGAAAAGGGTCTCATTTCATGAAGTTGCGTGGGAATGGGAACCCCTTTAATTGTTAAAAAATTCTTCCCCGTAAACATGAAATGCTTATGATATACATAATGGGTAGAAACGTCGTCCTGCTGTCTGGTGTCGCCAAATGGGATTTGGGGCGGAAGAAAGGTTTTGAACAGAGTTCTTATCGAGAAATTTTATATGATAGTGTTGGTATAAAATTTTTATTTTAAAAAAAAATAATTTTATAGGAGGGTGATAGTAGATAATTATTAATAGATAAATATGAAATAGGCTATATCGTATAATTATTAGGATAAGAAATCTGAAGAAGTAGGTGGTAATATATAAATATATGATATATATAATATATATATATATATATATAATATATAGTATATATATTTTTAATTGGATAGTTTTGAATAAATTTTTATATATATATATATAGGTATAATATAGTAAAATCATATATATATTATATTATATATAATATTAATATAGAGAAATAATAAAATTAGTAATTAAAATATAATATTACTCTATATAATCATTTCATCGATATTGGTGTCGATCGTTATATGTTATGAGAATAATCTATAAAAATGTCCTACAATAAGAATTCCAGAATAGAAGTTATTATCTAGCTATACTTTTCCGTATACGTATGTAAACCTAGTATAAGTATTATAGAGAGATTAATATATATATATACCCGAATTTTAATCATATGCTCTGAATGAATTACTAGTTTCTTTATAAAATTAATGCCGTCCATAGTTCTTACTCAACAATATTTTCATTTAGAGTTTTATCCTATTTCGGTACTTTTCCTCTTGTAAAAAATATATCCTGTCCTGTGCTTTAACTACATGTGGGTTAACGGTTCAGGTAGGATAATAGAATTCTCTCTCTCTCTTCTCTCTTACTAACTACTCTCTCTCTCTCAAATCTCTCTCTACCCGCTCTCTCTCTCTCTCTCGTCTCCTCTCTCTCTTCTCTCTAAATACGTATTCTCTCCCATCTTTCTATACTTTTCATTACCTAGAATACATCCTTCCATCTCCTTTGCCCCAACTTTGTTGTAGACTATTGTTCTGATATTTATTAATAAACTATTTGCTTAGTTTTTGTTGTCAGTCATAATCTAGTATCCTATTATTGTTAAAAGACCTCATTATTACTTCATTCAGTTTATTAAAACTCACCATTTTTAGTTCTTTTCTTACCAAAGGTGCGTCTATAGTGCCCTCAGGTAGAATTTATCAAAAGTGATATCAATACAAATAAATGAGAGATATCTCATCCTATGGTGCGAGAGGGGGGGTACCTTTATGCCGAGCCACAACTATTCTATCCAGCTTAATACAGATGCGATCCCTCACTATCTCTAGTGCAACAACCATTTTATATCCTGAGCGATCTCGTTCTGATGTGAATTAATTTTGCCCTTTCACAATAAAGTTTTCATGTAACTAGTTTCTTAGTAGCTGCACTTCATCACTTTAGTGTAATAGCCCACTCACCCTCAAAAGGGACAAATATCATTTTTCTCTGCATCTTAACACTAAACTATGCTTGCAATTATTTTTTATGGGAGACGGTTCTTAAATAAAAAATATTCGATAATACATTCATATATGAATATATAATACGCTATGAAATATAAGGTATGTGTAATTAATATAAAACTAGTAAGTATAAGTATTAAAATAGTAGTACATCGTATATTTATAATAACATAAGATCAGGGTCATATTTATAAGATAATAGGAAGTCGAACAATACATATAAATTATTAATATATATATGAGGTTATAATAATAAATATATCCATTGTATCTTTCCAAAAATACTGTATATATATAAAAGATTAATATTATATATTTAAATGTTATAGAAATACAAGAGAATATAACTGTTTTAGTCTGTTTTCCCACGGGCATTGGACTCTAAATACTCCCGAGCCCAACATCCTTACTGCGATTTTCAAAGCTTTTTATTCTTCTCTTGCAAAACCGATGCAGAGGGAAATTTATAAACCGGGTTAATTCTCCGTTAATTGCTTCTCGTTTTGAGGCCACAGTAAATAAAAAATTTGGAGTTTACGAGAAAATGTTAAGGGGCTGATTTCTGATGTAAATACCTATAGACTCCAACGATGTTGTTCGATTTTGCTGGGGCCTAAAATGGAATCGAGCTGTGTTATTCCACTCAATAATGGAAACAAAGGTTATCTTCTTTATAATAGAAAATTCTTCTAGTTATTAGTAATTCCATGATCCTCTCAACTGCAGATAATGAGCTTTTAAAAATATAAACAGGGGAAAAGATGAGACAAATTACCTATAGATATTATATATATAATATATATATAGGTTTATATGAACATATTAATAATCTGTATATATTATTAAACATTTAATTATATAGTATTAAATAATTAAGATTATTATTTTATATCATGTTATGATTATAATTATATTATGATGATATATTTAAATTATATAATTTTAAATTAATATTATTTTAGATTATATATTATATTAATTACTTATATTTATATTACATATTATTACTTATTAGTGTAATTATTGTAGTTAATTATATTATTATTAATTTACTATTATACAATTATCATCCTTTAAAATAACGCGCCTTCTGATATGCTCCTTTTATATTTTCTCGAAGCGATCAATCAGCTTCAATAATTAAATACAAATCATTATAAATAATTTTTACTTTATCCTAGTAGTTCCGTCAGTTTTTCGTATTTCGGAGATTTTATAGGAGGGTAAGATAAAAAAAAAGTTAAAGGAAAACAAATGAATATAATAGCAAGAAGAAAAAGTTTAGTTTTAAGAGTCTGATCTCTTAATTATTCGAACGCCCAGCCAGGTCTGATTACCTTGAAATAATATCTCCATATATTATATTATTTAATTCATTTTACCTTCACATAGAAATTTATAAAATATTACGAATTACACTTTGATTGATCGGTTTAATGCTATGTTTTTTCGTTTTCTGTTATAAGTCCGTTTTTTCACTTAATAATAATCCTTATTTATATCTCTAGGAGTATTTATAATAACTATTAAAAATAAAGATATTTAATTATGTTTGTTTATTCCATAATATTTATCTTCCTCGAGTATCATCCTTAGCTGTACTCTCTATATAGCAACTATTATAATACTTACCCAGACTTCATTCGACTCTAAGTGGTGTCTCCATGAGAGAGTTAATAAGTAGAAAGACCTAGCATCACATAAAAGTAGTACCATTGCGCTCAATGTCTCTTCCTCAAATAGGCAAGTTAAGCCATAACTACGCGATTCCTTACATAAAATACAATTATATCCAAAAAATTACATATATAGCTCTTCCACTTGTAATCCTCTAGTCCTAAAAATCTAGTGTCCCGAAACTCTACTTTAACCTATTAACAAACCTCACGTATTAACTTATAGATACTTTCTTCATGCATTAAGCATATTTGACTTTTTCTACGACAGCTCGAACAGAGGTCACCATATAAAAACTACAGCGTTGACACACTTTCCTATCTCAATGATTTAATGGGTCTGTCCTATCACTTTGGGAACTAATATGGGGAGTTCTTGAGTTGGTAGCGCGGTACATGGGATCAACAAATCTATTTTGATCACGTGTATGGCCAAAGCGTTCCAACAGTTCTCTAAGCTCCCTTCCTTTGGGTTTCCGTCACTCTATTATAGACTCTATTATATACAAGATGTATCAATGAGTAATTCTACTCCATGACTCATGCATCAGCCAAATCCTCCTCAGTTAGTATTAGTGTTGACGGAGCATGTCCTCTCTCTCTTTTTAATGACAAGGTTGTGGGTGTCCTGAAAGATATCTGTTCTATCTACACCGACTTATTCTTACTTTTCATTAACGATCTCCTAGCCATACTTCTAATTTCGTTACATCTTTGGCCGATGACTCGCACCCATCTCCATTATTTCGCTCAGTTTCAAATCTACACACACACAACACACACTCTCGTCTCAGTTCAAACATTTTCTTGCGGATTGGGATTGAATTTTCCCTGATGGGAAGTGACACGCACACAAACCTTTTTATGAAAAACTCTGAATATTTTATAAAAGTTCATACATCGTGCACCAGACCCTCTTACTATCTCAAAAACCAGCTCCCTGCACCAGCATACTCACCCTTGCGTGAATTTCTCTTCTCGACGGTGCGATCCAAACGTCTCACCTAAATGATGAACAACTTCATTAAAGTTTGAAACCATTTCTTTGCGGTGGCTTAAACAGATGAAAAAACATATATTGTGCTTGGAAACCCTTCGGCGTTATTCCAATGGTGCCACGACAGAGATGTCAGACTCAAAAATGGGCCTCAATAGAAGGCTGCGGCTTTCTGGTTCAGGATGGTAGCCTCCCAGTGGATAACTTCGGAAATAACTTTCTCTCGCTACACAGCTTTCCAATCTATATAATAAGGGGCCTTCTTCTTCGTCATTCCCGCTCGCTTCATCGTATTCGCCTTGGTGTGCGCCGCCGCGTACTGTTACACATTTTGGAATCTCTCCTCCACCTCTTGCTATTAGAGCTGGCATATAATGTCAGGAGACCCTCTTTCAAACTCCAACCCTCTGTTCTGCGAGCGGCGGCGCACCGTTTGGGTTCACTCTCTCTCTCTTCTCTCTCTCTTCTCTTCTCTCTCTCCCTCCTCCTCTCTCTCTCCTCTCTCTCTCCTCTCTCTCCTCTCTCCCTTCTCTCTCCTCTCTCTCCTCTCCTCTCTAATATAGTATATAGCCAAAGATCCGGTTATTGTCACTGCGTATCTCCTACTAATCTATTAGTCCTCTTCTTCCTCAAGCGGGGACGGTATGTAGTTAATGATTTACTTAGTTAATACTTATAAAGTAAATAAAATACGCTCGAAAAGTATGAGGAGAAATGGATGTTATATGAACACATATTTAGAATCATGAGCACCATGCATCGCGCTTAAAAACATTATATCTATATCCTCTTCAATACCTAATAATTATATAAATAGCGCATATATAGTAATATTATAAAATTAAAATATATATAATATAATATATAGTATATTATAATATAGAATAAAGTCGATAATTATTTGTGACGATTATATTATTATGTCATAAGTATAGTACAAGTCCCCTTCATAATAAATACATAGAAAATCATGCTATATAACACTAAACCTAAATGGATTAACTCATAAATAATAATGACCTCTCATCCTTATACGTGCCTTCCGCACGACAGTACTTATCTCAAATGGGTCAGATTCATATCGTGGAAGACAATATGCTCCGCACTACGTCATATACCGAAAATCACATCTAGGTCCACCCTGCCAGTAGCGAGAGCGAGAGCGGATTTCCTCTCTTAGTGCCCGTCCATGAAGCTTCAGGTCGGAGATTGGTAAAATTACTCAGAACAGACTCTGATTGATTGCGCTCTTCGTTTAACAGCAGCCTACTTCCCGTTTCTCATCTGGGTGAATTATCATTGCGCGTATTTAGTAGATCCTTCACACTACACGAACTTAGGCATACTATCTATAGCGACACCGAAGATGGTGAGTAGTGTTGGTCGTGTGAGTGCGTGTGTTAGTTCCTATGTGGCGATGAATGGTCTCCAGTCATATTGGAGGGCCGAGCAGAGCGCTGTATATTTATCTAATACTTTCGCGGGTAAGCGTTCTCGTAACTCCCAGGGCATCTCCTTTCTGAGACTATACTTAAGTTAGCCTCTCCTATGTGAGCAGATAAGCGCCTCACTCGTAGAGAATAAGTGTGTCGCTGGTTAAATCACCTCCTCTTCTACCGATATAACCTTTTGAGATATGTTATAATGAATTTATCATACTTATCGATTTATAATATTAGTACTTATAAAGTTATCTTTATATTTAAGAGGATAGCTTAGACTGTATGTTCCACGGAATAGTTTGGTTATATAGAATTAAATTATGAGTGAGTGCTGACATTATATATCATCTGAATAACACAATCACCACTAAGAGCAAGTAGTATAATAAGAATCCCTATGATGGTATATCGTCTTCACGGCTCTCTCGAACGTGGGTGAGCTCTCGAACTAGCGCGTGTATCCTTTATTTACTTAGTATTCTATATCATTGCTACTATGAGGACCTTTTTATAATAGTAAACAAAGTGTATTCTTTATACGTACATTACTCCTCTCAAACATCAGCAAGAGTCATACATATAGCGCGAGTAAAAGCTGTTAAGGGACTCGCAAATGCTATTTTCATTCAGCTGCAAACTCCAAAAAATATAATATATCTCTATTTTTTCTCTCAACGAACTGAGCGTTTTGATAAATAAGTAATGACTGATATAATATTCGAATACGTTTCGTTAAGATACCTTTATTACTTGTTATACCGAGAGTAGATGACGATATCTTACTATATTTCTCTATTATTATACTTATGATAACTATTGTAGTATATCTCAGCTCTAGACTGAATTATTGAGTTTTATTGTGTCCCCCCCTTTGCCTCATACCGTATCGCGTTGAGGTCGCATTTGGTAGTCAAGAAGTCACTCAAATTCCCTTGAGAAACGAGATATACCAAAAACTTTTATCCGTTTCACTCCCTGTTAATATATATATATATGTAGCACTTTCAAATGCATGCAAAACAAAAGAGAAACTCTGCCTTGATGTCATCTGAATGGAATATATTTCAAGAAGACAAGCAACTGAGAACATGAACTTAAGTCCGTTGATTCTTCAACTTGAAAAGAAAATAACGGAGGAACTTTGAGTTGATTCAGTACTTATTCTATCACGTTTAAGGACATATCTAAAATACGTCTCTGAATAGTATTATTGAACAAGGATATTTGTCGCATCTTTATTTTTCTGGCTCCGCCAAGAATTAACTTCACCGTCTTCAACATGCAAGGTTTGATGAGCGTTTCTCCAGTCATGTAATGCTATTTTGCTTTTTAGGCGGGACAGTCCCGCTTTTTTCGGTCCTGTCCCGCTTGTTTAAAATAGAAAAAAATGTCCCGCTTTTTTCTGAGGAGTCCCGCTTTTTCCAAGAGATCCTTATTTTTCCCTTTTTCAAAAATAATTATAATAGTTAGTATAAAAATTATAAAAAAAAATATATATCATAGAAATAATGATTATATATATTATAATATATATATAATACTTCTCCAAGATAATAATATATATATATACATCGAGAATACGAGATATAAAATATATTATTATATATCTAGTCTAGTATGGTAGATCTATATATATATATATATATATATATTATATATTGAAAAAGACGTAAAAAAGCCGAAAGACTGGTGATGATTGATGACTGATGGGACATGTTTAATTTTAATTCTTTTAGAAATGTCCAAAGAATACTTTCGAAATACTTCAAAAGAAAGACACCTACTTCGAAGGATCTAGAGAAGTGAGTCGCTGCAGAAAGTTATTGTGGCACGCACCATTATGATATCAGAAAAGTCAATGATTTTGATCCTGCCAGATTGAGCTAGTATGATCGTCTAAGACAAACCAACTTTGACCAAAAATTTTTTTTGTGCATTAACATGTTTTGCGAAACAATTGTTTTAAATGTTTTTGAGCTCCGCAAAGGTATGATTTGGATCGATGAACAGAATAACAAGATGGATCCACTGGTGTAACACTTTTAACCGATGAGAGCAACCATGGATACATAAAACTGTTTTCCCGGTTATGGTTCCGTTTCTTCCAGCCATACGTAGGGGTTGAGGTAAAGCTTCCTTGACCTTCAATCTCCCCCTTCAGAGACCTCTGACAAAGTCGTAAGTT
>JABUQX010122046.1:22500-45135 GCA_015478945.1 Trachelipus rathkii | reverse complement strand
AATTTTGAAGTTAGGAATATAATGTAGTGAGCCATACCAGTCACAGAACCTCGACGGGAGAGCACAGCTATTAGACAAGAAAAAGAGAAGACGATATGTGGGCCATCTTACAACAAATCAGCTCATCAAAACTAACGAGCGATCTCTGCAAACGAAACGCTAAGTCACATATTTTTTTAGTAATGCAAGAGAAGGAGGACCCAAAGGAGTTTGGGAGCACTTGGAGAGAAAAGCAGATGACGCGTGCCAGCCGGTTCATATTATTATCCAAAGCAGCTTATGTAGAGAGGATAGTGGGTGGTCAAGCGGGCGGGGTTCTACCTGGCGCGGGGCACGACAATACTCCCTTACGAAAAAGGGAGAAGTATGCTAAGGCGCGAGTTATACAACCATTCCATTAATCATGTAAATTGTTTATAGAGAATATGTATATTTTCTCGGCAGTAGTATCCTCCCGGCAGACTTGACGTTGAACGTCCGCCTGAGAGACAGATCCGGCCCGAACAAATATATGAGCCATTCAGATGATCAACACTGCCGTAGAGTTCTGAGACAAGCCAGCGTGCTCTCTCAAAAGATCTTAAAGATAGAGAGTGACGGAGAGTAAGGAGCCTATACCGGGCGAACAGCTTACGCCACCCCAAAGATCGGAAAAGCGGGCTTTGCGGTATAGACGGAATATTAGAAATCATTTTATCAAACGGAGAAAAGGTTGGAACCATTCCGTGCGTAGCTTCCACGACAATGAGGAAGGAGAAAAAAAAGGAAACTGACTCAGTCTCTCCCGCAGACACCCTCCAATGTATGGAATATACGTTGATACGAGGTGGGCGGGGATTTGGTATGTTATGTGAAAGCTTTCCTATATGTCGTTACACCGGTCAGAATTTCTCTTTCTGGTGTTGTATGAGATGCCCATCGGGCCACGACTCGCCTTCCTATACGTTATAGATTTTCAGGAGCCCTTATTTGCATTTCAACGTTTCCGATTCGTAACTGTATATTTCATCAGTTTAGCATTTTATGTGGAAAGTGTCTATAATATGGGACCCACCTGCAGAGGAGCACAGCAAGGCGGCAGGCTGAGGCAGGATGTCCAGTATATATTTCTGTTCATGCTTTTTGGTTTTTTTTAGGGTTTAGTGTCACGCTCCCTCACCCCCCCCCGCGCGCACCACATCACCCCGGCATCCAGGCCGAAGAGAATATGGACATTGAACTTTCAGTTGAGAATGAAATATAAGCAAACACGAAAAAAACAATCAGAAGAGAACAAATAAGTTAGGAGAGAAAATAGAAACAGAATAATTTACGACACCGCACAGTTCGCTACGCTTAGATGGGCTCCTTCTGGGTCAAGTAGAGGCCAGGCAGACGATTGTCATGTAGGAGAGGCACCCAGGAAGGTTTTAGCTTGCACGGTTTAATCGTTATAGATGAATGCCCAGCTAATTGCGCTTCGGTTCTGAAGAGTACACCTCCCTCGCCTGCAATTCCACACGACTTTCTAGCCTACGCAATCGAAATTAGCAAGCAGTGATCAAGGAAGAACGACGGCAACTTTTTCCAAATGCCCCTCCCCGCCCAAACAATCGGGGATACTGCAACTTACTTGTTCTTAAGCTTGATTCTTCTGCGACTGGCTAAGAAGAACACAGCACGATCGACCATGGATCACCCCGACGAGAGAAGTTTAGGAAAGAAATAGGGGTATATTAAATCTGGGCATTTATTTCTCCCCGCCCATCCAAACGATACCTCTCCACCATTAATCGGAAAGAAGTTGAAAGCGTCCCCCAGAGACAAAGCAAGGTCACTCCAATAATAGTTACCGTATAAGCTGCGCAAAGCTCCTAGATTGGACTGGTTGAAGTATCAGAAGAGGCAGAAAACACGCGTAGGCAGGAATGGAGCCTGTTTGGACAGGAAAAAGGTTAAATATTTAAGAGATATATATAGTGTTGTTCTCAGCATTTTCACTAAAATAGTAGGTCGTAAGGGTGGTTTGTATTTTATAAGAAGCAGATATGAATAAAGTGGTGAAAAAACATAAAGGTACAAGTGTGGTTAAATATCGGCAATTGGCATCTAGAGCCGCCTGGTTTTTTTTTTTTTTGGGGTTGTGGTTATTATAGATGTTTTCCGGAAATGTGTGTGGGGTTTTTCTTTTTGTGAATTAGCTTCCCTGCTCCGTTTTTGGTCCCCACCAGCATCGCCTCATTGAGAAAAAAAAAAAAAAAAAATTGGGGAGGGGGGGGGGGGGGGAGAGGTGGGCGGTGAAGGGGGCTGCCTTCGAGCCCACACCCCAAAAAAATGGGGGTTTGGTTCCTTCCTCCCTCGGCAACATAAAAAAAATTACAGAATTATTAGAAAGGTGAATTAGCCGCATCATCCATAATATTCAGTTGACTTTGTGGTGGCTCTGACAATCGGCACACAATTAAATAGAGGAACCTCAGTTTTTTGGGATGTAGCAGAAGATTAGACAGTCTTCGAAGAAACGTGGGAGGAACTACCGTACGCTCACCCAAACGCGGTACCTCTCCAATAACGAACAACGCGCGCTGAAAAATCTCTGATTATCCCCCCATGTTTCGGGCAGAACAGTACGCCGCAGGAAGGGCACAAAGATATATATAAAGTAGTAGACCCAAGGAAAGAACACACGCACTTATTAAAGCCACCCAGCCACCACGCAACAACCTCACCCGCCAAGTTTTCCCAGGAACTTATCGATCGCATCTTCTCGCCAACAAAAGCTATCGCTGTATTACCTGGACGTGATATCTCTGGGAAAACACCACAAACCCAGGGGATACTTTCCAGGCACAGGTTAACTCCCCACCCTCCTTTAGAGGACAGCAATTATGAACTTAAGTTATACGTTGGACAATATATCCTTAATATACCACACGAGCTCTCCCACACGGTGAATCTTCCCTAGCTATCCTGGTGTCTCCGCTTCAACGGACCAAAGGTTCGGATTAGAGTTTAGATGAAATGCGCTGGCTCATGGGGCCTAAAACTGGATTGCAGGAAAAAAGGGGTAATAGACTGTGCCCAAGGTTCAAACGGGTATCGCGTTGGGGCAAAAAATTTTTAAGTCGTTAATTAATGTGGAGGTTTTCCCCTCCTTCCCTGTTGTTGTTCGCGCCCCTCTTGCGCTGCAATCCGCCATCTTGCAAAAATAAGACATCGCGATGTTACAAAAACTACAAAAATTTACATAGGTGAAACCACAAACAAAGACTAGACATAAAACAAAACCACAAAACAAAACAAACGTGAAAAACATCCAGTTGTTAAAATTATGTATCACACATTTTCCCCCTAAAACCTCTTATTTAAACTTTCACCACCACCACCAAATTTAAGTAATAGCTTAAAATCTAATCGCTATAAAATTGTATTTATACGACTTGTATATTATTGTATTTAAATTATATGATTTATTTTAAAATTAAATCTTAAAGTTACATTATAACTCAAAGAAATCTAACTTTGCTAAAAATTTTGTAGCCGCTCAATCATGGCAGCACGCCATCCAGAAATTCCAACCGAGATTAAAAAGGGTAAATAATTGGCACTCCCCGCTCCTAAACATTTAAACCTGACAATTTACCTTCAAAGGCTTAAGGTGACTAAAATATAATTTAAAAACATCTTCCTCCCCAAAATCTCTATACATTTTCGTTCCACTACTTGTGTAGTTTTCACGAAACCTTCTCCAACAAATTTCAATTATTATCAGTGATTAACTTTTAAATATATACCTGGATTTCGGTAATTGTCACGTTATAAAAACACAACCCCAACAAAAGAGAAAGAGAAAAATTAGAGAACTGATCCCGAAAGAGGGGAGAGAATCTTGTTCAAAAACCCGTCCCCCGTCACTAGCAAAATATTAAAAACACGCCTAATTAACGGATTTATATTAATGGTATCATAAGTCGACTAACGACTTTCAAAATAACATCTAAATAAATAAAAAGTTTGAAAAACTCATCCCACCACATCTATTCAAATTAAACCCAGCATTCACTCAACCCCCATAATAGAACAGGATACTACATTTATTTCACTGAGAAGCCATTCAAGCCACTCTTCTCTCACTGACCTTCCCCTCACGAAACCTACACACTATCTATAGGTACTCCCTACTATAACCTCACTATCATAGTATAATATATATATTATATATACTAGTATCACATAATATAGTATATATAATATGTCTTTAAAACTATTTATATTCCGCCTACTATATAGTATATATATATATATACCATATATAGTTTTTTATATATAATATCATATATATATCATACATATAGTACCTCTACATATACTACTACCTATATAGTAATATAATATATATATAGGGTATATATATATAATATATACCTAACTCATAACTAATATATATCTACTACCTACTATACGCATATACCTATACTATACCGCTCGGAAAGGGGCTTTTATTTTTATATTATGTTATATTATTGTATATAAACCTTAATTATACTAATAACTATATCAACATACCCGCTAGGGGGGGGGTGATAGATAAGGTTTTTTCCCTTGTATACGTGAGGCTCCCACCCCCCTTAATAAATAAATAACTGTGAATAACAAGAATAGTACCTATATTTGTCTATAGTATAAAAGACATATTTTTTTTTATTTTTGTTATGTGAATTTTTGATGAAATTCTATGAATTTTTGGTCATGGGATTACCTATTTTAGCATCAACAAAAAAACCTTAGTAAAACCTATACCCCCCCCCCCCCCCCCCCTTTAGTATATATTATAATAACATACATTAAAAAAAAAATATACCTCGTATTCTTATAACTCGTAACTACGCATCATACTACCCCACGTTTCTACGCAGGCCACATGCGTTTTTTTTTAAAATTTTTATTTGCTTTGAAAAATGCGACGACAGTTTTCCTTATTTTAATCAGAGAATATTGATTACATTATTCTTCCGATGTTCAGCGAGATTCTCATGGAGGGATCTGATTTTAATGCAGTCCTAATTTTAAAAAAAATGCTAAATGGATCTAAATTGAAAAAAAAGGTGGAAAAACCCAAATAGTATGTATAACTCAACCCGATTTGTTCGTTCATCAAATTTGTCTATAGAGCGAACTTTAATATCTTGCAAACTTTTTTGAATCGCGAGTTATATAGCAATCATCCCCCATAGACGAAAATAATTCTAAGATGTACCCCCTATAGGCCCAGTAATCTAAGCACCTTTTACCTAAGATTATTATTTGAAATATTAAATTAATAAAAAAAAATACTAAAAAATATATATATATAAATATTATAAATATAATTAATAAGGTATTAATCTTAATAATATATTTAAATAAAAATAAAATAATATAGTAATTTTTTATATAACATTATTATATATATTTATTTACATTATTAAATCTGTGTAAGCTTAATATCATCAACACCCAAAAAACTATAATTAAAAAAATTGAGTAAAATCTTATCATATATATAATGGAAATTAGTTCAAGGGTTTAGTATATATATTAATGAAGGCTAAATAACTTAACTATTGTTGCCATGCACTTTCAAATAGATAATACGTATAAAAGGTTCAAATTTGCCTTAACAGCTGCAAGTATCAAAAAACAATAATTACGAAATCCCGGAAACGTATTCTTCATAGGAGAGCAGATGGCTAAGTTAAAAAACATCAACTCTACTAACGAAACAATCCTAATGATGTTATAGATCGTAGCTTGACAGAAGACTGATCCATGGAAAGTACATCGAACACAGAGATAGATGGTAAACGATAAGCCTATAAAAGGAGTTAATCATCAAAAATTTTAACTGGAGTGCGAGAGAGCCATATACCTACAGAAGACATTGGCTCAGAACTCGGGTAAACCAATCGACGGGCTGTGGCGTTTATTTTTCTAGGTTTTAACAGTCGAACTATTAACGTCGGTTCATGGGAGCACATGGCAACTACACCATAGTCGACATGGTTGTAGATGTCAGACGTTCCGATGAAGAGATGACGACTTCCTTTTAAATAAATTAACTCGTCCTTGTCAGTGACTGTCGTGTCGCTTCTCTCCAACAAGCATATAAACTAAATATACAAGGCTCTAGTGAGGTCCAGCATTGAGTCGCCCATTTTTGCTCTCGAGTGTCAGTGAGAGACGGCAGAATGAACGTGGGTACGTTATTCCACAAGGTCTGCCTAATCGAGGTCTCTCATAATAGGGATTGCTGAATATCATTTATCGGGACAAAAGCTATGGAGATTAGAACACATCACAGATGAGTATAAGAGTTCAAACAATCACAAAAGAGTACCATCATGGCGTCGCGCATATTAGGAGAAGTGCAGGGAGACACTTTTCTGCATATAAGACACACAGATACATGGGCGCCAGCAAGGATTCCTTATAGGAGGTGAGCTCTGTGATGTGTGGGAGGAGCATGGTTGGTTTGGTCAGTGCAATACGCACGGCATTGCATATCGTGACAGCAAGAGTCACGCTAACGGCTGAAAAGGTATGCGGAAAGACATCCTACAACCAGAGTATAGTAGGTGCCTTTCGCGCTTCATTTTATGAGCAAGTGTCTTTGAACATATTTTTTTTACTACCGGTGACAACGAGCTAAACAGCACAAAAAGAAACGCACAGGTCGTCTCAATTAAAACCCGGTACCTACAAACAGGTAGCAGATCCGATCCTGACCATTTTGCGACGGACGCTCCCGGACATGAAATCCCATTGAACATGTTTTGGGAGTTATGCTGGTAGCGCCATGCTCTGATGCCCGTGAAACATACTCCGCCACTCTAGTGAAAGCTTGCAACTTGACAACATACCGCAGGAGACCAATCTACAAAGATCATTTCATCACACTTTTGCCTTGATTAGCTATGGAGGAAGTTGGAAGGTTGTGTCCATATGTGTGGGTACCACGCCTTATTAGAGTACACCCTTTTTGCTAGCATTTTCAATTGTAATTTGTAGAATAGTTGTTGTGAGTATAATATCATCATACTCCATTATTTTTTTTTCGATTCATTATTATGCTCTATTGGGTGAATTCCTCACACTGTCGTTATCATATCGGTTTATTACTATTTATATCCTACTGTATGACACCTTACTTTCCCCCGAGTTTTGGTCTGCAAACCAAATAAAAAAAAACCGCTAAGTCCTCACATTTTCCCAATATGAAACGACGCTTTAAACTTCTAAATTTACATTGGTGGATGCATCCTTAAATTCTGATTCCTGCGAGTCTTGTATATATATATAATATTATACTTACATTAAAAAAAACCTATCATATATATATCCCTCTAGTTATATTTCCTCCCCACCCCATAATAAAAATCTATACTATATAGTAGCAGAGGGGGGCTTAATAAAAAGTATTTTAGGGGTCACATATAATTAAAAAATATAGGGGGCCTCACCCAAAACTGATTTTTTACCTATCATCTTCTACTCACTTCCTTATTTACCTACTCTTTCACCCTATCTAAAAGTCACTTAATATGCTATATATACTGTATATAACTCACTATGACTATACTCTTATACGTATTCCCGCTATACTCAACCCGCGACGAGACACTTGATACAATATCATAGGCGCCTGCGCAAGTGAGTTTGTGAGGATACCTCTTCCTCGCGTCACCCCCAAGTCATCACTCTAATAAAATCTAGCGTCCCCTTCCCAGGGTAACCGCGGCGAGACTTTGGCAGGACCACTCGCTCCCCCTAGCCACGTGCTCCAGGATCAGGAGTTTCGAGGCCAAAGGAATAAGAAAATTTTGACCTGTTTTTTTTTTTTATATCCGACTGACAGGATTGAATCTTAAATCCATGGGAGGTTTTTGGTATATTGTTGTTAGAATTTTATTTGATTAACCTATATCTTAACCATATACCTATACTATCATGAATAATATAGAAATAACTACACGATATACTGTTCAAAAATATTTATTTATTTTTTTAAATGACGATGAAAATATTTGTATAACTTTCTTAATATAAATAGTCGATAGGGTGATGGAGTTTTATTTATATTAACAAATTTGAAAAAATAATGGGTGGGGGAGGGGTAGGATAAAGAAAAAATAATAGTAATAAAACTAATAAAATAATAGGATAACATAATAACTTACCAACATACTATACCCCCTATATATTGTTTTCCCATACATAACATGTTTACAAAATTAAAAAAAAAAAAGAAAAATAAAATTATGAAAATTTATTTTTTTATTTATTTTTTATTTTTTTACAATATGAATATCAATTATTTCTTCTTAAATTTTTTTAAATCAATTTCTCTTAATTTTTATATTGCATATAAAAGAGGATCAATAACTAATAATAACATTCGGGATTAATTTGTACGTGTTTATTATATATTTAAATTATTTATTTTATTTAATGCGGGCCTTAATAAATTAAATAATAATAATAAAAATATATAAATAACCTACATTTGTAATTAAAATATTATTGGTATATATGTTATATTTACTATATATATATTTACATTGTGGGGGGGAAAAATAAATTCGTAGTGCTGTTTGATCTTTCATCATCCTAGGCTTGACTTTCAATACACATATGTGATTCCCCCCCCCCCCCCTTTAGTTAATATTTATTGTTTTTATTATATATAATGCGTATGTGATGTTCATAGAAAGTCTGTTTAAATATTATTTCATTTTATAGTTTCGTTATAAGAGGCTTTAAATATTAACAAGGTCTTACTTCATAGCTTTTATGCTTTACTATAAGCAAACTGATAGGTTTGGCAATATACTCCTACTCCCAGTCTCTCGATCTAGGTTATACTTACCTTATATCTATATATATACTTTTAAGTGGCTTTCATACATCCCTCTTATTTACCCCCCCTAGTACCACTACCCTCCACCACTCCACTACACCCCTACTATTTTATATTATATATATATACTATCACTGTTTTCATTATATATCCCGCCATATATATAATATATCCTGGTTCGTTTTGTTTAGAGCATAATATATACTCTATACAATATCTTTCAGTCACTTACGTTAATATATATATATATACCTCCACTTATAATATATATATATCCACTACTAAATTTAAAACTAGTATCCCCCCTATATTTTTCTATAATTATAACTTTATAATACCAATTATAACTTTTTCCATCTTCTCTCCCCTATTAAAGTTATAATATCGAATTTGATAATAAATTCAGTAAATATTTGAATATTTATATACTATCCCTACTATATATTCTACTATAATATATATAGTCTACTCATATATCTATATTATATATCCTACTCACCCTCCTATATATTAATTCATTATATAAATAATATATATATATATATATATTTTAAAAAAAATTTAAAATTAAATTTAAAAATATTTTTGAGTTGGGGAGGTACCAAGCACACAAAACAATCGACACATACTTATGAGAAGTTAGCATATAGAGAATTTAGTCATTAATGAAGGAATTAGAATAACTATCTCGTATAAAAAAAGCATAAAAAAATTAAATAAAGTTTATAACTAAAAATATTTGCTCGAAAAATAAATAAAGCTTAACAAAACCACATAGTGTAAAAAAAAGAAAAATTTATCAATCTGCAAAGTAAAAAATTTTATTAAATTTAATCAATAATCCAGAATAATTAACCTACCTTAATAATTTATCTGAGAAATATATATATCATACTTTTATATTTTTAATAATTATTTTCATTATCATATTAACACTTAAAAATAACTATAAGATCGTTCTTAAGGAACTTATATAAAAACATATAGATATTATTTTTTATATAATTTAACAGAAATTTTAGGAAAGTACAGTTGGCTAAGTGATCCCCTTCTTAAAAAAACCTATTAAAACTGCAATTACTTAGCTTTTAAGCTATAACTTTTAAACCCATTTAAAAAAATAATAGTTTTTTATATTTAAAATTATTTTTAAATTTTAAACTACAAATAATTATTAAAAAATATTTATTAAATATTTTAATATAAATTAAAAAAAATATAATATATTATATTTATTTTAAAAATTATAATGATATTTATGTTAGTAACTTATATATTTATATAATAATATATTCTCTAAATATTAAAATATGGAATATAATAATTAATTTAAGTGGATCTATAAAATATATATATATAAAATATATTTTTTAATTTAAAAAATATAATAATAAATATAAAAAAATATATTAAAAATATAAAAAATATAAAAAATATAGTAAAGAAATATTAAAATTTGAAAAATAAATTCTATAAAATTTAAAAAAAATATTAAAATATAATATTCTTTTTTGTAATTAAAAAAAAATATATATTATATCTATATTAATAATTTATATAAAATAAAAAATTTATATCTCGCTAAAATTTTATCGGTAGTAAGGGGGGATGGTTCGTATAGGTAGTTGGGCACGGACACTCATTAATAGAGAGGGATTAAAAAAAGGAAAATAAACAAAAAGAAAAAATGCAAAAGAAAATATTCCAGACAGTGTCACTAAAAATAAGGGAATCGACCTCCAGGAGGACCTGGAAACGGCAACCACCCGTGATTTCCTGCTATACCTGTGAAATTATGGATGACTACATATAAAGAAGAAACTGTGGAATTCTGGATTTTAATAAATAAAATAATTTTAAACCAATAAGTTAAAATTATATAAGTAAATTAATTAAAACTAAAATAATAGTTAAATATAAACAAAGATAAAACATTATAATTTATAGTGATTTGAAAAATACACAAATTAAATTAGATTTAAAAAAAATGGTTTTTGTGTACATAGAGAAAAAAAAAACTTTTATAATTAATTTTAATACTAATTATTACAAAAGATTAAGGAAAAAAATAAAATAATAAAAAATAAAATAATACAATAAAAAAATGTTTTGTGTGAAGGTAATATATTTTCGGTTGGACAAAAATAATGGTTGTCATGTGTCCTCTTGATATTTTCTTTGTCTTTTTTCAGTCTTATAGATTTTCTCTTCTTCGTAATTCTTTTTCCTTTGTTGTTTTATGTTCTTTTCTTACTCCTTAAATTTTTTTTTTTGTTGGAAATTTGTTTTGTAGTTTTGTCATTTTCGAGACCGCGAAGTTGGCCAATTATTTTTTTTTAATTTTATTTTTTTCATCTTTAATTTAGAGAGAAAGGGGTGCTTTGTTGTTTCCTTTTCCTAGATATATTGTTGAATAATGTTTTTTTATTTATTAATAGAAAGTTGTTTTTGTATATTAAAAGATACATCATAAATGTTTTATATGAAGATATAGTTCTTACAGAACTAATCATGATCTCTTCCCTACATATTTGGATGCTGTGAGCAATGAACAAGGAGAAGAGTTCTAGAAATCAGGAGAGAGAGCGTTCTTTCTTTCTGCCAACGAAAATTTAAAGAAACAGAAAAAAAATAAATAAGATGAAAAAAGAAAAAAAGACATTTAAAATTTAGAGAGTAGCAACTACATGTAAGCAAAATATAAGAGAGGAAGAGAGAGAGATGAAGAGATGAGTATTAGGAAAAGGAAGGTAGGGAAAGGAGGACAGAAGAAAGGGATATTGAGCTTATATTAAGTAATGAATTGGTGTTTTTGGGAACGCTGGTTCCTTCCGGAGGAGGGTCCCCTAATCTCTAAATTGAAAATTAAAATAGTTATTAGTTTACAATGCATCGGAAGTGCATAAGTAAGAGATGGATGGATTTTTGAGTGTACGAAGGAATGAATTGGTTAGTATCATGAGTTGGTAATTTTAATTTCAAAATTTTTTGTGTGACTAAAAAAAAAACCTTGGTGGCTAGGAAGACAGAGTGCGAGTGCTAGAAGTTGTTATAAACAATAACAGTACTTGTTGAGGGAACAGCACCTAAAGACAATTATCCATATTAATGGTGCAAGAGGATAAAATAAAATACATCGTTTTCCCCTATTTTTTTCCTAGGAGTAAAAAAAATAGGACGATAAAACGAGCGTTAAATATCCCCCTCCTCTGTTTTTGCTATTTTATTTTCCATTGGATTATTCTTTAAATGAATATTATATCAATTAATTTATTCTCTTTTGTCTTTGATAATATATGTTATTATAATATAAATTTTTTATGATCTCTCCACTCTTTTTCAATTTTTAATTTTCTTTTTTGGGGGTTCCTTGCTACCCACCCAACCATTTTCTCCTACCCCCCCTGTTTTTTTTTCCCAGACTTACAAATCATAATGATATGAATAAGAAGAGAATCAAACTTTACATTTTTGAGGCCATCCAAGTTATCTTTAAAGCGCAGTAAATCATTAGATAATAAAAGGGTACAAGAATAAACTGGTATCAACTCCGCTCACCCCCCAAAATAACACTTCTTTACCGTTGATGGGAAAAAAGGCGGAAAAATCCCATGCCTATAAATAGTCTTTATTATGAATCTAATTTGATACATATTAGAATTTTTCCCCCCTACCTTCTGATTTTCATATTTTCATTAAAATAAAAGTAGGACTTATAACACACAAAATTTTTATTTATTTTTGTTTATGAGTCTTTTAATAAAAATTTTATTTTTGTTTTATATAAATATATTTATTTCTTTTATTGTGTTTTATTTTTAATTTTATTCGTAATATTAACTACTATAATTATTACCAATAAATTTTTTGATGGATAGGGCAAAAATGTGTATAAGGTTTTTGCTATAAACTTCAGTAAATAAATCAGGAAATGTGGGGAGAGGGGCCGACACCCCGAAACTAGAAAACACTTCGCCCTAAACCGGGGCTGCGCCTCTTCCATGATCTATTCCTCTGACTCCTACTTGATCAAAATATTTGGATATCTTATTAGATTTAAAAGTGTTTTTTTTTTTTTTTTTTAATTTTTACATTGAATTAAAAAATATTTAAGAAATAATATTTTGTGGGTTTTACATTTATTTGAATGGGTTATAAATTAAAGTACAACCTTTTTGTATGTTATAGAGGTAAAAAATTATTATTCCTTTTAAAGTTAATGATAAGATTTGGGAACTTGAATTTTACTATATTGCCTAAATCAGCATGAAATCTGTGAATCTGAAAAATCAGGTAAATCCAGTCAATCAGTAAATCAGCATAACCAATCAGTATAATCAAACTGAATCCTCCTACCCTTCCCTGATCTATATTAATATAAAAAATTGAAGAAATATTAATACAAAACATAACCTCTCGCCCAAATGAAAAATTCAATCATATTTTTGTATGAACACATAGGCACAAAAAAACTGTGTTATGTACTTTGTACATGTAATTTATGTATTTAAACAAGTTTTTGTTGTTTCTTTAAAGGGAAAAATAAAACTAATATATTATTTATTTTTTTCTTTTTTTATGTTTCACTCACACTTAACACATATATGCACGGTTATATTTTTAACTCATATCATTAACTCAAAGCAATATATGGGCCCTACGCTAAATTCCAGTCTTTTCAAGATTTTTATATATTTGTTCAGTAAAAAAATCTCTAGTAATGAAAAATAATACAGGTTAATTTATCAACTATTCTATTGGCAATAACTCCTATAGTGGCGAGGTCGAACCAACATTGGGTGATGCATCATGTAGTCCTCACCACTTAGTTTGATGAGATGAAAGAATTCAAAGGCTACGAAGTATCTTTGGAAAGAAGTGAAAATTTAAACAAACCGCAGGGCTATTCGATACGCAACTTTAGAGTGATAGTCGCATCTCACGTTGGATCCTTTTGTATTCTATTTTGATATTTTTTTCCTATTACCAAATGCCTATTTTTTATTGATCTTTTTTCCCAACCTCTGATCTCAACGTCCATATTCCCCTTACATGTATAAATTTCGACGCACGGAATTATGTCATACAGTAGTTTCCTTCCCCCCACACAACTGCACTCTTTCATTTTATTTTTGCTTCTCTCGTTTTTTTCTTGTAACTAGACAGCGTTGATTGTGGTTGTTTTTTACCTCTCTATAGTCGAGAGAGAGAGACTCAGTACACCACTTCTTACTCTCTTCTTATCATGTTCCCTCACCCCCCTTCCACACAAACTTCCTGCCAGATTGTTTAACCAAAATACCACTAAACATTATTTAACAACAGTAAAAAAAGCATTTAGTATTACAATTTTTAAGAATATGCACCCCCGTGCTTTTTGGGCGGAGGGGGCCCCCACCCCCCCCCCCCGCGCTCCTCATACACGACCTTCGCGTCAGCGGTACTGCTCCCTACGCCCCTCTAAATACAACTAAGATGCAAAATTAAGATCTAGTTTCTTTTTTATTTGATCTCGGCTACACTGAAACTGATATTGTTCCCCCATTCATTCCAATTATTTAAACATTTAAGAAAAAAAAAAAACATAAATAATATGAGAGTAAAAAATCAAAACATATAAGATTCAATATATTTTTTGTAAAATAAAAACTATTAAAAGAAAAAGAAATCAATCCCCGCATAATATTTGTGTTGGCGGGGACGCCCCCGCTCTTTTTCCCCCCCTTTTATGAAGAGAAACAAAAAACTTTGGTTTTTTTGTTGCCTTGCTCTCGTCTCGCCGATCTGTCTCTCCTGTCTGTCTTCGTTCCGTCTGTCTTGATCCTGTTCCGTTCGCTTGCCATATGGTTTTGTTTTTGTTTGTTTGTTCTCAGAAAAATATAAAAAAAAATCCAAAAACAAAAAATCTTTAATTAAAGGGCTGTAAAACAAACGTTAAAACTGTATAAATAGATTATATAAATATTAATAATCATAAAAATTCTCATGGAGGGAAAGGATTCTTAAAACAATATTAATGTTTAATTTTTACATTAAAACATTGTAACATATTGAAAACTAAAGCAAAAATAATCTCTCCTAAGCCTAACTGACATACCAGCAATTCCATTAAGACTATACCTACAAAATTAGCACCGCCCCCCCCCCCATTTGGGGGCCCCCCCCCCCTTATTTGTTCTTTAAAAAAATAAGAAAAATAACATAAATAATCATGTTTCCCCCCCCCCATTTTTCCCCAAATTAAGCCCTCCACCGAAAAGTCAGATTATACAAAGGGGCAAAAGATAATCATATTTAGCTTAAAAAGAAATATAAAAACCAAAAAATTTTTACCAGAAAAATCAATTTCCCCCTTTCATTTTACTTGTATATTCATTCTTTATTTAAATAAAAACTGATCAAAAGATCAAGGCAATGGTTTTCATATATTTATTTATTTAATTTATTTATATATAAAATATATATAGGGAATTATTTTAATTTTAAATTAAGAGTAATTAAAAATTATATTATTTTATTGGTGAAGCTTGATTTTAATTTTTTATTATTATTTCTTTATATTTGTGAATTATTTTTTATATATAACATTTATCTCTAACAACTCGGTTTAAATGAATAAAAATATTATGAAAATTAAAGAGTAAATAGTTAATTATGGTTATAATAATGATTGACTAACATGAAAGAAAATAAGGAGCCGGTAAGTCATTGGAGTTAAATATAAAATTATTATAAAATATTAATTTAATATCTATCTCCTTATTTTTTTCTCTATTATTTTCCTCCCCTTTTCAGAAAACCGCGAGTTATTGCAAGCAGAATCCACAACAACAACAAAAAAAATCTTGAAAAGCGTATATCATTAGAATTGTCATCAAAAGTAATGAAGGGGTTTTTTTTGTTTTTTTTCCCTTGTCACTACACCATAACAAAAAAAACAATGGAGTACCAATATTTGAAATACCATTGGTTAGGTTTTATACAATACAATCTAAATTTTTTGCTCTCGGGGGGAAAATATTCAAACAGTTTATAACCCTAAAACGAAATAACGGAAATACAAAAAAAATTGCTCCTCCCCCCCAAACCGCTCAATGAGGGTAAAAACAAATCTTAACGCAACATTAACTTGCTATTATGATAAAATCACATCAATAGACAGCACAAATGAAATCCTCCTCAGAACAGAAAACGATGACCTCATTTTTCTTAAAATATCTTTTTTTCATTTTAAAGTGTATAACGTGAAGAAATATTTATAATAACCAAAAAAAATAATATAGTTAAACAAAAAAAAATATTATCCCCCGGGAAAAAGGGGGGAAAACAAAATAAACATTTGAAGAGAACAAACAAAGAAGGGTAAAAATCCCGCAAAACGATATATCATCTACTTGGTAACACAAAATTTGTCCTTAACCATATATATCTGGTTTTTATCTAAGGACAGTAGTTTTATTATTTGGACAATTATTATTGTGGTTGAGATGGTGATGATCATTCCCCAAAATTATTTATTATATATTTATTTTATTATATTAAATAATCAATTATATAATTATCCAAAAATGGGATAATTATAACTAAATTGATTTTATAGTACGTGGAAAATATAATAATATGTAAAAAAAATACTTATCTAATTAATTAATAATTATTATGCTTTATTATTATAATGTATTATTATAACTCTCTCTCTCTCATCACTCTCACTCTTTATATATAATTTTCTACTCTAATTATTATTATTATTATTATTATTTATATTATTATTATATTTATTATTCTTATTATTATTATTTATATCAATATATATGTTTATACTTTTACATGCACATTTTACATTTTTGGGGGAAAAATGCTCTTCAACTAGTTTGAATAATAAGGAAAAAATATTAGCCCACCACAACACCACCACCCACACACACAAATTCCAATAAAAAAAAAAATTAGGGGTTTTTTTTTTTTTTTGGGGGGTCTTTATTAAAAACACTTTCTCGACAGGGAAAAAAAAAAGAAATTGGGTTTTGTCTATTTATTCTCTACATTCAATTGTCCTGATTTATATTTATAGATTTTTTCGCGAGCCGTTGTTTCCTAAAACTTGTAAAATTGGGTGTACAATCATTCGTGTAAGTAGTGAGGACACATTATATTGTATATACTAAAGGGCTGGATGTGTTTATTGATATACGTTAGGTTTTTTTCATGAGTGTATATCTTTCTATAAGCGTTTTCGTGGTAGTACTATTTCATTTTTTCACATTTTTTTTAATTAATAAATACATTGATTGGGAATAAAAATCGGTGGTATGGTGTCTATGTTATTTTTCTCCAGAGTGGTTTGTGAGGCGGTGTTGGCACGTGGCTAGTGTAGGTCTTATATGGATATTTGTTGTTAGACACCAAAAGTTATCCCTCTATCTCTACTTTCAAATTACAGATTGTAATAATAAAATTGTGTCCCCCAATAATCCCAGTTATTTATTTATTTTTATTTTATTTTTAATAATTATTATCTATTATTTTTTTAAATCTATGCAAAAAAATAAAAATATAATGGAGGATTTTTTTGCTTTTTTGAGGTAGATAGAGAGATTATAAAAAAAAAATAATTGTAAATTTGGATGTTAATACTTAATAAAATATATTCTTTTCATTGGGGAAATAAAAAAATGAAGTGTTAGAAGGTTTTTTTTTTGTGTGATCAAATATTTTAATTCTGTTCTTATTAAAATAAATATTCACCCTAAAGTCGCAAGGTATATCCAATAAGTAAATTCTAGAAAAACCCCTGAGAAAAAAAAAATTGTCATCCCAACCAACCCACAAAAGAATCTTGGGGGAGCCCACCCCCCCCCACCCCCCTTCTTGGGCTATTTTATTTTTTTTATCTCCACTTTTTTACATAATTAACGCGTAATTTGTTCTAAGAAAAATTAGATTTTAATTTTGTGTTTCTTTGATTTTTCCGCCATATTTTTTTTATCTTCCTTTTGATGAGAACCGAAAGGACTCTATATATTAAAAAAGAGATATATTTTATTGTTCTATTTTTATAAAATTATTGGCATTTTTAAAAAAAAAAACTTAGATATAAAGGGATACAACATGGGCAAAGCGTTTTCCCCCACACGATTATTAAAAAGCTAGACATGGACAACCACCTGAACTACCGAAATATACAACTGAGACATCCGTAAGGGACTTTTTTTTTAATTATCAGAAAAACGAGCAGAATAAATTTAAAATAGAATTCGCAAAGACCTTTAAATTATTTTACCTATTACAATATATATGCCACAATAATGATAGCAAAGGAAATCCCCTGGGAATTACACATACAAATAAAAAAACCCACGATATCATATCATAGAATAATCGCAATTTTATATATCTATTGTTTACTGGAAAATTTGGAGGGAAAACTGCCGAAAAGTTGGTTAAAATTTAATACATAACCAAAATTAAAAGTCATAATTATTATACACATAACAGACACTTAATCCCCCCTTATTTTCGAATATATTTATGCAACGCTCCTAATTTTTTATTTTACATTTATAAATCTAATATAATCATCCATACCACGAAAACCATGAACAATATGAAGATATAATGTACCCCCACCCAAATTGGGCGGCAAATCTAGACGAGTAGGAAATTTTGTGAAAAAATTGACGGAAATTTGGTTTTGAAAATTTTTCGTTAAAATAGACTGCGAAATATGGCGCTAAAAATTTTTTTTTTGGAAAACCCCAGCGCCCCCCCCCTAGGGGTTTTCTTGGGCCCCCCCTTTTTTTGGTTTTTTTTTTTTTGGGGGCAAATTTTTTTTTTTTGCCCAAAAAACATGAAAGGAAAAAAAAAAAAAAAAAAAAAAAAAAAAAAAGCCCCAAAAAATGGGTTTGGGGGTTTTTTTTTTTTAGTTTTGGGGAGGGGGGGGGTTTGGAGAGAACCCCTTTTTGGGGGAAAAAAAAAAAAAAAAAAAAAAAAAAAAAAAAAAAAACCCAGTTTTTTTTCCCCTTCCCCCTTTTGAAACAACAAAAAAAAATGGTTTCTTTAGATTTTCACCGCTACTAAAAAAAGGACTGATACATGGGGAGAGAGGAGCAGCTAACACCTGCGTGAGACAACACCTCCAATGTACACTCACCCCACAAACACTCTCTCCTCCCCAACCATCACCAGCCCCTATCATGTCTTTATAAAGCATGTACTACTTCCTATTTCTTATATCAACAAACTCCCTGGTATATTTTATTAACACACCCAAACTCCGCACCCAACACCCATCACTCCCTCACCCTCCCTTAAATTATAAACCAAAAACCATAACTATTAAACTACGATAAGAGTTTATTATTCATATATTATTCCCTTTTTTAAATTGTATACATCCACCCTTTCTTTTTTTAAAATATAGCATAAGTAAAAAATATTTTTTTATAAAGAATTATCATTCTTACCCTATATTATAAGAAATATATAATAAAAAGTAAAAAGGCACTGATGTTGATTGAGAGTTAAAAAAAAAACAAACATAAAACCAAGGGGGGGGGGGGCCCCCTAAAAATTCTCGCCCCCAAATATGCAACTCAATAAATCAAATCTACTACAAAAAACTCTATTGTTCCCTCAGTGGGCATATACTTATAAATCTTATTAACGTCCACACATCCTCAGCCACCCACTTCCTCCACAAAACCGCCAAGGATAATCAAAAAGTTTTAAAGAACAATTTGACCCCCTCTTAATTCTCAAAAAAAAAAGAAAAAAAAACAAAATTAAAATTAAAAAGTGGTTATAACAACACAAAAAAAGAAAAAGGGGGGGCCCCCCAACCGATTCCTCGTCGCCACCCACAATAACGCACATTAACAAAAATCAACCAAAAAAGGTATAATTTATTTTACGATAAACTTTACAATTTTTCTCTTGTGGAGTCAGAAGGTCGGAGGGGGGGTTTCCTAACCCACTTTCCCCACAATTGTCCATAACCCCCCTCCGTTATCCATCCCCTAAAATTTAAACACCGGAAAAAAAAAAACGTAAAAAACAAGAAAATGCATTTGCTTTTATTCTCTCTGCCCCACCACCCACCATCCTCACATACTACTATCAAAGTGGGTAATAATTAAATAAACAAAGCTCATCCTATAATTATTATAAAAATTATAAAAATGGAGGAGATAATCAGTCATTTAACACATTCCTTATTAAAATATAATAAACTTTTTTTATATATCCTCAATGTATTTAATCAATATTTAAATAAATAATAATATTAATATTTAGATATTAATATATAATTAAATAAATATTAAATACAATATAAAGAAATCCGATTATAAAATGACTCGACGATTCATCATACATAAAATAATATTAACATTAATAAAATAATGAGGCCCCTTTACCTAACCCCACTATCTATTTTAATATAATATTAAGTAATACCTTAGAGGATTATTACTTCATATTAATACCATACCCCTCTCCTTCACAGCTCACCCCATTACTTACCAACTTGATTACTTTGGCCACATAATGCAGATATGAGTGATTAGTTTATTTTACTGTTACAGCAATATCACCCACACTAATACTCTGTAAAATTATAAAATTATTATAATATTACTAGTTTATTGAATATTTTTAAAAAATACAGCTGTATAATATCTGATTTAAAAAATAAAAATAAAATATATCTTAATAACAAAAAGGCCTTTTAAAGATTTACATATGATTTTATATATAAACACTAAAAATAATACTTTTTTTTATTTCAATCCTCAATGTTATTTTTATAATTAAAATATTATTGCTTGGGGAGTATTGATATTTTGAAGCGATGTGTTTATTGTGGATCAATCCTTTTGAAGAGTAAGAGTGGATTTTAAAGAATAAACACCAGTTTTCGAGCACTTCAAATCATCCACTCTCCTCTCCTTTAATTAATACCAACCTCTCATAAGGGCAACACTTCAGTTCCACGAAACCCCAATTAATGAAAAACAAATAATACAAAATAGTCCACTCATATACTTATATAAATTCCACATATGCCATATATCTAAAATACCCCACCAAATTGAACACTTTTAAGACACTCGTCTAGATAAGCATCAGTGAACATGTACTAAAAATAATTGAATAGACAAGTGCTCACAGAAATAAAATAGACATTGCTTGGATATAAGCAAAGGCAAAGTGTTGTGCACGGGCGCGAGAAACTTACAATAATTAATTTTCATATCAAAATGAAAACATTTATTAACAGCGAGGCTATTTTACTCTTAATTTTTGATAAGTGTATACTGGCTGACGTTTATGAGTATATTAAGAATATTATTCGGAGTAAACACGGTGTGCAATGACTGACCGGTCACTAATTATATAACTTCCCTGAGATCAAAATGAATCTAAATATACTACCCATCTTTTTAATGTATATCTTTGCTTTGAGAATATATTTATTATTTATTATTACATATACTTATAATTACACCTTATTAAGGGAAAGGTACGTAGGACGACACGGACATTGATGGGGAGAACGAAGTCCCCTCCACCTGTTCGTTCCACACCGCAGTTAATATTGCGTGTTTTATTTTTGTAATTTAGTCTTTGCAATTAGGGTGAATCAAGTAATAGAGTAAGAGCTAATATATATATCCACGACTTCTCCGCTTCTCGCTCTTAGTACACTCCCGCTCGCGACTCTTTCTTATATTGACGACAGAATATGGAAAAATAGAATTTCTCAAACACTGACTTAAAACCGCACTCTCTCAGCACTCACATAACTTAGCTGAGATATCAAAGACGAATCTCTTAAATTCATCAGAAAACCAGTAATGAGAAATTGACAGTTATAGAGCATGATTTGCGAATAATTGTTATAGGGATCTTGACTAATATAAAGTTTATGTCCAATTATAGAAGTTCTATATATTTTATTATATATACTTTTTGATTAATTTTCAGGATTAAGGTTAAATGCAATACTTCCTGATTAGAGAGAGAGATTTTTTTAATTATATGATTTTATTTTGCCAATTATATATTTATTCGCTGTATACTGTTTAGTTTTTTTCATGGCTTTTTTAAAAAATTAAATAAACTAAACTAATAACATAAAAAATACTTTTTACAATTTTTTTCCATCTTTTTCTTCCAATTTAAAAATTTTTAATTTTATTTTAAAAAATTTTGACTTTTTCTGTTTATTAATCTTCCCCCCCTCCCCCCTCGCGCCTCCCTCCTAACCCCCCTTTGTAGAGTTTTGTTTATTTGTTAATGGTGAGGGAATTTTTACGGGAAAAAAAAATTGGGGCACCAACACTCCCTAACATAATATATACGTTATTACTTTTCCCCCCTTTTATAGAAAAAGGGGTACCCCCATACCAACCCGCACATAATATTTTTTTAGGTAGACACACACCGGGGAGGGAGGAGGAGATGGCTTTTTAATTTTTGTACACCACCCAAACCCCTTCCTAAACATAAACAATATTATTGTTTTTTTGTTATCTCCATTGTTTTCAAATATTAATTAATTTTTTTTTTCTAAAAAATTATGTAGAAATTAGTAATTTATCTGGGTTAGAAAAACAAACTGGGGAATAACCGAGAATCATAGATCGTTTATTTTTTTCCCGCCCGGAAGCCGGCAACGGCCCCAGCCCTGCTGGCCCTCCGGACCCTTGAAAGTAGTAAACAACCCGAAATAAATATTCATATCGTTCAGTTGGTAG
>JABUQX010122046.1:12500-17500 GCA_015478945.1 Trachelipus rathkii | reverse complement strand
ATATAAAATATAATATATATATATAATATATATATATATATATATATATATATATATATATATATATATATATATATATATATATATATATATATATATATATATATAATATATTATAATATATATATATATATAATTTATATATATATATGTTACTGATGTTAAGTATAGTTGATTTGAACTGAAAATTTATATCTAAGACAGATCATCTAGGGAAATTGGAAACTTGATTCCGTTTGACTGAGGCATTCCTTTTAAGCCCTCCTTATTCTTTCCATTTTCTTTTGTCTTCATGTTCAATGGACTGCTTGAGAAGGTCAATGGAACTCAAATTCATATTGATGAGTTGTTATTAAATAATCGATTAACTGACACTAAATATCAAGTGTCCCTAATGATTGCCCCACTGGAAATCACCAAAAGATTCCATTGTATTTGCTGTATTGGAGTTACTATATGAGTGAAAACTCAGAGCACAACCTAGAGATCTTAAAATAAATTTGGACTTGGTAAATTCCACAAAATGAGACAGAGAACATTTATTCGTATGTGCCTAAACATTAGAAGAAACTAGAAGAACCCATAAAAAATGCTTGTAAGAAATCAAGATCATGTGTAAGATAGGTAAAAGCAATATACTATGGACATGCAAATTGAAAGTATGCTTTAAAAATATAAGCGTTATAATAATAAAAATAATTTAAAATAATAATAATAATAATAATTAATAAAATAAAATAATAATAATAATAATAATAATAATAATAATAATAATAATAATAATAATAATAATAATAATAATAATAATAATAATAATAATAATAATAATAAGTAATCAATTTATAATCAGATAATAATAAAAAAAAAAAAAAAAAAAAATAAAAAAAAAAAAAAAAAAAAAAAAAAAAAAAAAAAAAAAAAAAAAAAAAAAAAAAAAAAAAAAAAAAAAAAAAAAAAAAAAAAAAAAAAGAAAAAAAAAAAAAAAAAAAATAAAAAAAAAAAAAAAAGAAAAAAAAAAAAAAAAAAAAAAAAAAAAAAAAAATTAATAATAATATAATAATAATAATAATATTTAATAATAATCATAAAGTTGTAATTAATATCAATAATAATAATTCATAGAAACACTGCTACAACCTAAATAAATCACATACGTACAACAACAAATACACTATTCACTTTTGTGCGCATACATTCACACTCTCAATTAAACCAAGAAATAAGATTGAGCTTAATATTAAAACCGTTATCATAAATAATTAATAAGACATAACTTAATTCTTTAATAATTATTCTTGTTACAGAACCATAAAATGATAAGAAACCAAATAATCATAATAATTAATAATAATAATAATAATAATAATAATAATAACCATCAGTCATTCGTCAGGCGATTAAATTATTATGAATTTTAAAGTTGAAATAATAATAATATAATAATAATAATAATATATAATAATAATAAGATAAAATAATAATAATAATAATAATAATAATAATAATAATAATAATAATAATAATAATAATAATAATAATAATAATAATAATAATAATAATAATATAATAATAAGATAATAATAACACAAAAACTTTATCCTAATCTCATCGGAAGAGGCCGGGAAAAAGGTGAACCTCTCTATTTCCCGTCAATCCCGGGCACTACCCCCTAGAATCGACCTGCATTACCAAACTCGCATTGATTAGTTTAAACAAGCTAATTAAATAGTTATACCCAAAGTTCAAACGTTGCAATAAGCTCTTCACCCAAAAAAGCGTGCATGGACGAGACTGTACCCATACTATTATATATATTATTATTAATTATTTTATATTATATTATTATATTCATTATTATTCATAATTATTATGATTATTATTATGATTATATATATATATATTATTATTATTATTATTTGTTATGTTATATTATTATTATATTTAATATTACTTATCTATTAATATTATTATATTATAATTTATTAATTATTATTATATTATTATTATTATTATTATATTATTATTATTTATTAATTATTATTATTATTCTCTATCTTATTAATTAAACCATCATTTTATAATTACACTAATCATCTTCCATATCAGTAAAATATCCACCATTACCTTGGTTGTTGTTGCCTTAGTACAATTACTCTTCAAAAATTTCGTTACCTGTAGTAGAATTTATCTTAAATAGAAACAACTTTATATATTGCAAGATGATTATTATAATTGTGTCGCTGCCTATTAGTATCTAATACACTGCGAACGACAAAAATTTGACTTCTTTGTCTTTTAAATGATTAAAAATGGTGCTTTTCATGGATATTAGTCTCTGATTCCGAATTGCATAACCATTTGTTGAACAGGCAGATTTTTTTTGTAATAAAATTTAAAAATTAATTTTGTTATAAAAATGATAAGCTTTAGTTAATTTACTCACCTATATACTTCTGCATTTTAAAATGTAGATTTTGAAGATTTTCTATTGTAGTTTTCTTGAGGAACATCCCTTTTAAGTCCCAACAATAGTCTCGCAAGCATATTTGATTTCCAATTTCCCTGATCAACGTTTTCATAGTTACAATATCTTAGGTGGAATCGCTCAACCATCTCATCGCTTTATACGCCTAATGCAGTTAGGGAAAAAAGCCCAAGTGTGAAATGAAGGAAATGTAATTTTAGGACATGTTACATCCCATTGCTTTATAATTTCGAAGGAATCGAAAAACTAGTGTCTTCATAGTTGTCGGGACCTAATATTGCCTAGAAAACCCAGTATGACCTTTAAAGGATCTCCATGTCAGGTTTTCATATTATTCAAGCTTTCATCAAAGTGATGTCCTTCATTAGCTCCCTTATTTGCGGGCCTACAAATATACCCTCTTTAATTTAGCTCACTGATCCTAGGGAATTTCTTATTTACCTATAGGAACCCTGGACCACTTTTATCCATCGCTTTACAAATTTACATTAACCCGAGTTTGATTGCAAAAGAGGAAGATATACAGTCCAGTTTCACAAAGTGATGAAAAAATTACATTTATTTCCAGTATTAGATTTCTTTAGGCCATGCTTCTTGACATAAATGATTTTTCGAATCCTGCTTACCCCACTCGCATAGAAACAAACAAAATAGTACTTACATCCTAGGAACTAACAAAGTGCCCTATAACCTTTAAATCGCCGCATATATTCCAAGAATGCTTCGTATCGTATTTTCGATAACAAAATTTCATGTTGTCGTAGGCTCTTTTCATCATGGGCTCCATGGCAATTAGGAGTCGAAGGTTTCACATTTCCATTATGAAAAAGCACTGCTTTTAAACTGAGTTAGAAGATATCTATAAACAACTCTCCATTCCATTAGGATCATGACATGTCTCCTAAATTCTCTCATTAATGATCAACATCAGACAAATACACCTAAATTGCCATCACCGATAAAAACGCTCGAAGTCTTCTTCTCTGGCTGATAAAGAATATTGTAGTTCCCTTCTCAAGAGATTCCACCCTTTAATTCTAATGTCAATAGTTCTGGCCCTGTTTCTTTACATATGATAGATCCGGAAATAGGATCATTGATTCATGCCTGATTAATTTTATAAGTTCATTGACATTCCATCATAAGCAAGGTCTTCAAAGTCGTCATTTCTGGACGTAATTGTAAATCTTCTTCGCCGGAGTTTTACAGGGATATTCACATTTTCAGCTGGCGCAGGGATGGAAAGCTTCCTTCACTTTGAGACAGTCTATGGCCGAAGGTAGTACGAATTTATGGCTCTGTCTTGATTTATTCCAGTAAATTTTTGTAATTGCAAAAAAACCAGTCTTGCTGATCCTTTGCGTTCCCTCCAATACCTATGCATTATCGTCTGGACCTGTCCGTTAAGCCAACCAATAATAATGTTACACCAAGATGCCACACCCAAATAGGCCCAATATTATTCTTGATCACCATGCTTGAATTCAAAATAAAGTTATTATGCTTTTTTATTAAGGAGTGAATATCCTCATTGAGACTTCAACGCTTAAACCTCCCACAAATGTAACAAATTTGTTTGATCATTTTTACAATTTCGTGGCATTTTAATTAATGTATCTGATCTGTAAGTGAAATTAAAACATTTGAACGTTGTATAACTACTATTAATATATATATATATATATATATATATAATATATTAATAATAAAATATATATATATAATATAATATATATATATATATATATATATATATATACTATATTATTAATATAATATATATATATATATATATAATAGTATGTGTGTGATGGAGTTATGTTGTAATTGAGATTACCAAAAGTTTTAAATCAAACCACTTCCACATTCAACTTCAATACAAACTGAGGCAAACGATTCATAAATCGTCGGACCGAGTTATATTTTTATCGAGTTTGCTAAACAATGTCTTTTATTCATGTTTGGCTTATTTTGTCTATTTTTTGGTTATCCCTACTTATATCGCTTTATATTGCCGATCACCTTTTTGATAAAAATCCAAGAAAATAGAGTTTAACACAGCCAAACATCATTTATAGGATTCATATCTGGTTCAGTTGATGTACTTAGGGCAAGAATTACAAAAAAATACTAAGCCCGTGTGCAAATTTGGAGCTATATCATTTCAGCGTACCAAAACATAAAGAAATCAGTCATGAATTCATTAACAAAATCTGTCGTCCAGATTTAATTACGTAGTTTGTTTATACTCTTATTATTATAATTTTATACTTATTATTAATTATTATTATTATATTATATTATTATTATATTATTATTATTATTATTATTATTATTATTATTATTATTATTGTTTCTATATTATTATACATTAATTATTATTATATTCATTATATTATACACTAATACATTATTATGATATATTGCATTTATATTACCATTTATATTATATATATTATTATTATTAACCTTCCAATATTATTATTATTATTAGAATTGATATTATTATTAAATT
>JABUQX010122046.1:2500-7500 GCA_015478945.1 Trachelipus rathkii | reverse complement strand
GAATGAAAGGAAAAACCAAAGGAGGAAGAAGCAGTTACACGTGCCATACCCGGTCAAATCTTTGGATATTTCGAGTGCCACCACGCAATTCTCCCCGTATTCCTAAGAGCGAAAACCATAAATCGATAAATAGGAAATTTTATCCTATTAGACCTGAACGCCGAAACCGTACTGGCGAATCATAAAGAAAGAATGAATCCAGATGGTCTAAGAAGTGGATAAGAAGTGTTATCCAAAGATCTTAAAGAATAAAATGAACTAATACATAGTTAGAAGATCAGAGCGCTTCCTTTTCGAATTAAGGGGACAGGCGTGCGTCCATCCAAACATGAGGAAAGGCTGATATTGAGGACATAGAAATATAGTTGAACGAGGGGACGTATATATACAGTATATATAATATATATATAATATTAATATATATATATATAATACTATATATATCTATATATATAATTATACATATAATATATATCATATAATATATATATATACTATTATATATATGGTATATATTAAATTATTTATGAAGCTGCATCGTTTGAAATAGACTGTATCTATATAAACTCTTTAAGCCATATATAAGAAATTGAAAGATGCTTAAAACAAAGATAATAAAAGGTCCAAATTCAAATTAATAGACAAAATCGACCTTTGTCGTTTTCATAAACATTGTGAAATGTATCTGAAACCGATCTTTCTAAAGAAAAAAAGACAATTCGATTTTTTTTCTAAAATTAAGCCTAAATAATATTTTGAATTCTCAAAATTTCATTTTAATGAATATTAATGATGACTGATTGCCAGATTCTTCTTTTACAACCAAAAAATTTATAATGCTTTATAGTTATGGCGTTAAAAACAATATTTTAAATTTATTTCACACTCACTGTACGGGGGTACGGGAAAAAATAATATATAAACTCTCTTTGCTAAAGATTTATAAAGAAAATATAAAAACTATAAAACCCGTTTCTTTCTCATCATCAATTCCCATCAACAACTTCAATGCCTTGGATGTAAATTGTTGAAATTAAATGAAGAATTTGCTTATGATTAAACAACTTCTTAACTTCGTTTTCACAATTGACATTGACAAGAATCCTGATTAGCACAATTAAATTGGATCAATCGGTTTTCAGACTTTCAATGCTTCTTTATCAAGACTTGGTGGATATTCGTTCTTAATTTTGGTCTAAAAGTAACTTAAATTAATTGTTCCAAAATTTGCTAGTAAGTGAATTCAAATATTTTTTCTCAGAGGCCCCCCACTTTAAATGTTTAATTTTGTATACAGTACTATATATAATCAACCTATTTATATATTAATATACTATGGATAAATTACTATAATATATATACAAATAATAACAATACATAGAAGAATATCTGTTTTCTTCCAGAGGCCCCCCCCCTTTGATATATATATAATAGTATATACATAGGTAATAATACTATAATTATATATATATATATATATACTATAATATATATAAATATATAATATATATATATATAATAAATATATATATATATAAAATATATAGTAATATATATATAGTATAATAGAAGGCCTTAAATTTTAAGGGCCCGCCACTTTTGCATATACATAATATATATATATATATATATAATAATATATCATATATATACTTATATACTAATTATATAATATATATATATATATATATATAATATATAATATATATATATATATAATATTACTATATATATATATACAGAATCTATATATTAAAAAAAAAAGGGAATCTAATTATTGAATTGGAAACCCCATTTAGCCCCACCTAAAAATATGGACATAAAATCTATAATTTCAGAACAATCTGGATGGGGAAAATAAGCAAAACCGCACTTTTCTTACCTCTAGAAATCTTTCGCTGTTGTTTTTTTTTTTCTTTTTTTTTTTTTGTCTGTATGTCATGTTTCCGGGCGTTTATCATTTTTCCAAACCAGTTTTTATATTTTCGTATCAACTTCACATTTTTTTCGAAATTACTTCAAACTTAAAATACATACAATGGTGTCTATTACGCACAAAATGCACGTAAAATCTTTTTGATAATTTGTGCTCAGCAATTAAAAAAATAAAAGTAGTTTTGAAATTCGACCAATTGAGCACAATGTCTTCAAAAATCAAAAAGATTCTATTGCATTTTGGCGTATAATAGACCAATCTATGTATATTTCAATTATAAAGTCATTGAAAAAAATTGTAGAATGTTGAATACAAAAAATGTAAAAATTAGTTTTGGAAAAATAAAAACGGCCGAACAATGACTACAATACATCAGGAAAAAACACCCAACAAAGGCGTTCTAAGAGGCTTAATCCAATCTATAGATTATTGTATGTAGTTAATGTAAAATATAAAACATTCAAAATAAGTTAAAAAATTGTGTGAAGTTTTACAGGTCAATGTCTTCGTAAACATCAAAAGTTAAAAATAAGAATAAATACAACAAAACAAAAATTATAAGGAAGCTTTAAGGAAGAAAGAGAGAGAGAGAGCAGAAGAGACGAGAGATGAGAGAAGACAGAGAACGAAGAGAGAGAGAAGAGAGAAGAAGAGACGAGGAGAGGAGAGTCAGATTTATTGAATGACAAAAAAAAGAAATAGTTTAAGGTTTTTACGCTATGATAGATGTATCTAAATTATTCAACTCCTTAATGTAGATCGTTCCGAAAGATGAAAGTTATTGTAAATTTGAGTGAATCTCTAAGCCGAATTCTCTGGTTGAAAGATAAGAATATTAGTTTGATACGAAATGATCATTGTAAGCTCGCATCTTCAGCTGTAGGCTAGTTTGAATTACATAATTGACGTTACAGTGGCCACATTTATTTATAAACCATGTCAGAGTTTCAGCCCATAGAAATGCTTTCTTTGGTTTTAAAAAAATGTGACTATTGAGTTGTTATTGATAAAAGATACAAGATTATTATATGGAAAAAAGTTTTTGTTTAACTATATCTTCATAAAACGAAAGAGAAGCAGCATTGTAAAGAGGTGGGCATGTAAAGCACATCGCTTGTTAGGACATTGGTTCAGCATATGTTATCGAGAAAAAAAAAACTAGTTTATAAAAAATGTTAGTAGAAATAGGTTAAAATTTGAAAACTTTCTTAGAAAGGAGATTTCTTCATAGAAAAACTTCAAGCAGAACAAATATGAAAATCTCTGTGATGTACATATAATATATAATATTATAATATATTTTATATTATATTAAATATTATATATATTATATATATATATATATTATATATATTACATATATATATAAGAATATAATATATTATAATATATATATCCCCTCTCATATTAATCTAAATATATTTATTTTTTTTTGATTTTATATATTTCTCAGTATATATTCTAACATCAATTAAGGGTGACGGACATGATCGAAATATATATGGCACCAGTTACGATTTTAGCGATCCGTTCATTAATTTTTTTTTTTTAACTAACAGGAATACCCAAGGGTAAACCGTAAATAGATGCATATCGGGGTCTCTCAGCCTTCCCGGGAACGACGGGTAGACTAATTCCCCCCCTCCGGGAGGGTCTCTGGACCTCCCTCTTTGTATTTGTGTTCGCTCGTGGTCCTCCGCCCCTAACGAAGTATGAAAAACTTCCCCCTCTTCCCCCTCGCCTCGAGCCCCCTATTTTTTTCTATTTATCTTTTGATTATTATTTTTACATTTTGTAATAAGCTTTACACGCTGATTACAAATATGAATTGTTTTTCGTAAGGGTCTAGACTTTCGAATATTCATTATGAAAAATTATCTTATTATTTATTTTTTTACATTCTTAATAACTTTACACGCCGATCTTCAAATATAATTGCGTTTTCTTAAGTTGTCTTACTTTCGAATATTCATTTTTAAAATTTTATTGATATAAATGGAATTTTTAAATTAATTTAATTAAAATATTTTCGAACTCTTTTGAGTCATGCCCTTCTCAACTTTCGTTGATCCCCACAAAGAAAAACTGAATACTTTAAAAAAAACAAAATTAAATCCAAACTGACGGAGTCGTAAAAAAAGGCAGATATATATCATTATATATAATATATATATATATATATATATATATATATTATATAATATATATATTATAATATATAATAACTATATATAAATATAAAATATAATTATATAATAAATATTAATTAAAATTTTTAAAAATTAAAATATATAGACCTTTTTACTCATCACGACATTTATTATTTTCTGACAAATGAATGCATTCGAACAAAAAATTCAGTTTAACGAATTCTTACGAAAAATAAGAATATTCTTACAAATAAATATCTTCAAAATTTGTTAATGAAGTTCAAAAAAATTACAAATTTAAGAAAAACAATTCTTTTAACAGGAAGAATAAGAAAAAAACCTTATAATAAAATTAAATAGTAGTTAAAATTAAATTGTTTAAATTCAAGATATACATTTAATTTTACTTGAAATAAATCCTGATCCTTAAATTGTCTTTCCTAACACAATTCGTTCATAATACTATAATTATATTATTATATATATACAATATATATAATATATATATATTATAAGTATAATATATATATATATATATATACTTATATATACTAATAAATAATATATATATATATATATATATATAATAATATTATATATATATAAATAATATATACTATATATAATATATATAAAATATATATATATATATAATAAATATAATATATAATATATAATATATGTATATATAACTATATATAGATATAATATATATAATATTATTATATATAAGATATATATATATTTATAATAAATATATTATTAATATAATATTATATTATATAATATAATAAAATTAATATATATATTAATATATATATATATATAATATATATATAGCCACATCCCGAAGAGGCCAGCATAACTAAAAAACTAAACACTGCAGGAAAAATATTACATAACATTTTATTCAG
>JABUQX010122045.1:10000-17489 GCA_015478945.1 Trachelipus rathkii | reverse complement strand
CTTTGGTCTTCCATGAGTCAATTTTGACCCACGGTAATTTTTTGTCCTTCCCTTTAGGGACTTAGCCCTTTTTTGATGTCCTTACCTTGTTTGACCTGATATTTCGCCTTTGACCTTACCAATATACCAGGGGTCAATTTTGACCCACGGCTAACTTGATGGCTTTGATGGTTCCCAACCACCGTAGAAGTATCTAGTGATTGTTCTATTAGTGTTTCTATGAGTAAGTATTAGATGAGTGCCCAGGTGAGTGCAGGTGAGTGCCAATGAGTGCCAATGAGTGCCAAGTGAGTGGCAAATAGTGCCAAGTGAGTGCCACATAGTGCCAAGTGATTGCCACATAGTGCCAACTGAGTGCCACTTTTTCAAGCCTTTTCTAGGCTCCCCTGAGCCTAGAATAGCCCTAAAATGGGTGTCTACCCCTAGGTTATAAGGGTATGAGGATTCGGATTTGTGTATATTACAAGTTGCTAGGATGCTTCCTACTATGAGTTTAGTCTTTTTCTAACACTATGTCACTTATACACTAGGACACTTATACACACATTCACTATGGAACACTTTATTACACACTATGACACTTAACATTAAACCATATTTACATTACACTCACAACCCACACACAAGATACACTTTACACTTACAACTCACCACACTCGATATTTTGACGCCTTAGATATTATGATGCCTCAACTTTGATGCCTTAACTTTGTTGCCCCCAAGCATTAAATGGCCTCAGCATGATGCCTCAACTTTGGAAGGTTCATCTGATGACTCAATCTTTGAATGACGTTCATCCTTTGATACCAATCTATATTGATGTTGATCATCTTTGATGAAATCACCTTTGATGCTCATCTCTACGCCACATCATAGAACAGAGTTAATATTAATGTCTTCCCCTGTTCATAATTGGAAAAAAACACCAGGGCGCCGGCATGCGCCCTCCGCGCAAAGACAACCACCCCGCACCCGCAGGTGCATCCCGCCGCGTCCCCGCCCTGGCCGCGTTCCGCCCGCCGCGTGCGCCCGCCGGCGCAATATTTCCGCGTACCCGCCCGCGCGTGCGCCCGCAGGCGCAATATTCTTGCGGGAATGAAAAATATATATTACTATAAGTCATTCATTTTTTATTTCATACTTAAAACATTTTTATTAAAAACCTTTTCAAATTTACTATGAGTCATTCATTTTTTTATTTCATACTATAAAACATTTTTATTAAAAACGATTTTTCCGCGAACCTAAAAACTGTAACTCATTACAGACCTATTTATTTAACACATATATTTATTAACATTATTTTTACTTAAAATACTTTTTAATTTATAATTTTTTAAAATTTGTATGTTAAGAAGAAAAAAATCCAGAGTGTCTGATATATAATCATTTATTTTACTACAATTGTACGAAAATTTATTTAAAAACATATAAAGATTACATACCTTAAAGCAGTAAATCAGTTAAATTCAATAAGGTGGGACCTAACACCAAGGGGGTATTAGTATGCTTTGTTTTACTGCTTTACTGCTTTAATTCAAGTTTAACTGATTTAACTCATGTTTTTTACTGCTTTAACTCATCTATTTATTAATGCCTTAACCATATATTTATTAACATTACATACCTAAAGCCATGTAAATCAGTAAATCAATAAGGTGTTACCTAGCAACATAGGGTTTAGTATGCTTTGTTTACTGCTTTACTGCTTTACTCATGTTTTTACTGCTTTAACTCATATTTTACTGCTTTAACTCATATATGTATTAACATTACATACCTTAAAGCAGTAAATCATGTAAATCAATAGAGGTGTGACCTAACACCAAGGGGGGATTAGATGCTTTTGTTTTACTGTTTTTACTGCTTTAACTTCTGCTTTACTGCTTTAAAACTTTCTGCTTTACTGCTTTAACTTTCTGCTTTACTGTTTTAAATTTCTGCCTTTACTGTTTAACTCATATATTATTAACATTATGTTTTTTATTTTTGTTTTAATACTTTTTATTTTATTTTATCATTATTTTTTATTATTTTTTATTATTTTTTCATTATTATTTTTATTATTTTATTTTTATTTTTTTATTTTTTGATTATTTTATTTTTATTATTATTAATACTTAGTGTTACTTTACTTTCATTGCCTATTGTTATTATATTTTAGAACACACATTTCACTATGACAACTTATACACATATTCACTATGACACTTATACAACCATACACTATGACCACTATGACACTTACATTAGACACTTACATTTACACTCTATACACACGCGGTCACACACACACCACACACACACACACAACACACCCACCCACACAACCACTTACACTTATACACACATTCACTATGACACTTATTTACACACATTCACTAGACACTTAACATTTAGCCAAGACACTTACATTTAACAACTTAATACACACACACACACACACACACACACACACACACACAGATTTACTTAACACACAGATTTACTTACACACTCACACACACAGATATACTTACACACGCAGATTTACATACACATATAACGTATAATTTATTAAAACATTTTATGTTTTAATTAAACACGTACATTTATATTACTCATTCAAATATAACTAAAATTATTTCAAAGTTTCTTAAAACTTCTATAATAAAACAATCATTATCTTCTTTGAACAAACAGAAATATTATTAACTGTTAATACTTTTGTTTATAAATTTTATAACTATCAAGTTTTAAAAATAACTTTTACTAAAAATTTTATGAAAATTTTATTAAAAAACATATATTTACGTACCTTAAAGCAATAAATCAGTAAGAGTTCAGCCCCTAGCACCCCTTCTACACCAAGCTATGCCGCGTTATGTTATTGACTTACTGCTAACATAACATTTATTTTTATTAAAATCTTTTTAAGTTCTGTATTTAAAAATAACAATTATTCACTTAACATTTATATTATTCGCTCGATGTTAACTAAAAATATTTCAAAGTTTTTTAAAATAATTCGGATTTTCTTTATTATTATTATAACTATGTACATTTGCAATTCCATCACGAGAAAAACACAACAACCCGCACTCCTTACAGATTCGAAACTGACCTCTCTCTGTGTAAAATGTGTGAAATAAACTACTTCAGGCCCTAAAAATTAGGATAATCCTTTTTGTATCCCGGGGCGATTTAGACCTAATTCCAGGTCAAATAATTTCAAACTGACCTTTTTTCTGTAAAATGTTGTGTTGCAATAACTACGTTAGGCCTAAATTTAGTCTTAATTTAGGATAAGCCTTTTTGTATCCAGGGGCGATTTAGACCTAATACCAGGTCAAAAGTTAATTCCAGTATAGACAAGAATCGAGAATCAATTTATTATTATTTTATAAATATATTCCAAATAAAACATGCTGGATCGGTAAGATCCGTTAAGCAGGTAAGAAGAAATGTTTACCTTTCTTGTGAGTGGCCGGAGTAATCCGTTATCCTAATATGACCCTCGTATGTGTATTGGTCCGAAGAATTATTTTGATCGCCTTTTTTGTTTTACGTATGTAAAAACATGTTTTTTCACTATCCTGAACCTGTATCTGTGATGCGATAAAATTATACTTGAAGGAATGCGTGTTTTAAAGATCCAACTCATTTAAAAATCATTACTCGTTTTGGCTCTTAACGTGTGCACAAGTTCTCTGGTTTGTAATAAAAAGTGTTCTATTTCACTTAAGTGTATATATCATGATTCACCTTAACAGATATACCTCAATACAAGACATTTATCCAGTGGGAAATCAAGATCCAAGGAAGTAGGGTTTATCTATATAAAAGAAAAACCCGATGGATTTGAATTTTTCAAGTGTGCTACCCAATCACCCTGCTTATTAATACCAAAGCGTATTTTCGTGAGTCCAGATGAATTACTTTGTATATGTAATCACACTGGAGAGTGGCTTACAGAATACTTTAAGCCTAGAACGGAGTTAAACTGGACCGAAACAGTTATTAGCCTGTGCGAAGAAACCAGCGATAAGCAACTTACTCTATCATTTTATAAACATCAAAACATAATCAGTTTGGAAGTTAGATTATGGGAGAGAAATAATGAAACAGGAGTATTTGAACCTACATCATTTGGATTCTACATTTCAGGCCTAACGCAGCTGAAATATATGTTAGAGGTACGTAAACGAATGTTAATGCAGCTGAAGAAGACATATGTGTTATCTAATTACGTAACCGTAATTCATTACATTGTTATACCAAGAATACTACGCATTTAAGAAAACCCTGATCGATGATCCTACGGTTATCATCGACCGCTTCCTAAGTTCTATAGACGTACAGAAATTCATTTATCTACTTAGAAAAACCATTGCTGAAAAGTATTTATGCAGGTGAACCAGAATGTAAAATATTACCATGGATATCTGAGCGGAGAACTTTTTTACGTAATGTGTTAAACTGAAGCGTATTACTGAGACACGAAAAACTATATTCATCGAAATGATATTAAATGAGTTTGCATATTGCAAAAGATTTAGAGAATTTTAATATGAAAATATATGAAAATAAAATTAAATGAAAAATGTATGTGGCAGTGTTATATATAATAATATTCCTGTATTATATTTAATGTGAACCTTATATAAAATCACTCTTGTATATATTTAATTTTAGCCTTAAAATATATATATATATATATATATAATATATATACTATAATATAATAATAATTATATATATATATATATATATATATATATATATATATATATATATATAATATATATATATATTAATATTAGAAATGTATATAAATTACTGTAAGTAATGTTTATTAAAATTCTAATTATATAGTAAAGTTTTTATTATCCTTATTTTTACTTTCTTAAATAAATATTTACATGTATGTTAAGAGTTTAAATAAACGAACCCAGGTTCAGGATATGAAAAAACATGTTTTTACATACGTAAAACCAAAAAGCGATAAAATAGTTCTCGACCAATCACATACGAGGTCATATAGAAATAAGGATTACTCCGTCCACTCACAAGAAAGGTAAACATTTCCTTCTTACCTGCTTAAAGGATCTTACCGATCCAGCATGTTTCAGTTTGAAATATATTTATAAAATAATAATAATAACATTGATTCTCGATTCTTGTCTATACTGGAATTACCTTTTGACCTGGTATTAGGCTTAAATCGCCCCGGGATACAAAAAGGCTTATCCTAAATTTAAGACTAAATTTAGCCTAACGTAGTTATTGCACCACATTTTACAGAAAAAGGTCAGTTTGAAATATTATTTTGAACCTGGAATTAGGTTCTTAATCGCCCCGGGATTACAAAAAGGATATATCTAATGTTTTAGGCCTGAAGTAGTTATTTCAACACATTTTACATAAGAGAGAGGTCAGTGTCGTATCTGTAAGAGTTCGGGTTGTTGTGTTTTCTCGTGATGGATTGCCAATGTACATAGTTAATAATAATAATAAAGAAAATCCGAATTATTTAAAAAACTTTGAAAATATTTTTAAGTTAACATCGATGCGAATTTAATATAAAATATAAGTGAAATAATTGTTATTTTTAAATAAGAACTAAAAAGATTTTAATAAAAATAAATGTTATTGTAGCAGTAAGTCAAAGAACATAATGCGGCATAGCTTGGTTGTAGAGGGGTGCTAGGGCTGACCTTACTGGATTTATTGCTTTAAGGTACGTAAAATATAAGTTTTTAATAAAATTTCATAAAATTTTAGTAAAAGTTAATTTTAAAACTTGATAGTTATAAAATTTATAAACAAAAAGTATTAATAGTTAATAATAATTTCTTGTTCAAGATAATGATTGATTATTATAGAAGTGTTAAGAAACTTTGAAATAATTTAGTTATATTTGAATGAGTAATTTAAATGTACGTGTTTAATTAAAACATAAAATGTTTTTAATAAATTAACGTTATATGTGTAAGTAAATCTGCGTGTGTAAGTAAATCTGTGTGTGAGTTGCTAAGTAAACTGCGTGTGTTAGTAAAATCTGTGTGTGATGTGGTGTGTGTGTGCTGTGTGTGTGGTGTGTATAGTGAAATGTAAGTTGTCTATGGCTAAATGAAGTGTCATAGGAATGTGTGTTATAAAGTGTCATAGTGATGTGTTGTATAAGTGTAAGTGGGTGTGTGTGTGTTGTGTGTGTGTGTGGTGTGTGTGTGCCCGCGTGTGTATAAGTGTAAATGTAAGTGTCTATGGGTAAATGTAAGTGTCGCATACTGAATGTGTGTATAAGTGTCATAGTGAAATGTTGTGTATAAGTTGTTCATAGTGAATGTGTGTTCCTAAATAATAATAAACAATAGGCGAATGAAGTAAATAAACACTAAGTGTAATAATAAAAATAAAAAATAAAATAATAAAAATAATAAAAAATAATAAAAATAAAATAATAAAAATAATAAAAATAATAATAAAAATAAATAAAAATAATAATAAAATAAATAAAAAGTATTAAAACAAAATAAAAAACATAATGTTAATAAATATAAGAGTTAAAACAGTAAAGCAGAAAGTTAAAACAGTAAAGCAGAAAGTTAAAGCAGTAAAGCAGAAAGTTAAAGCAGTAAAGCAGAAAGTTAAAGCAGTAAAACAGTAAAACAAAAGCATACTAATCCCCCCTTGCTGTTTAGGTCACACCTCTATTGATTTACGGATTTATTTACTTTTTTAAGGTATGTAATGTTAATAAAATATATGAGTTAAAAGCAGTAAAACATATGAGTTAAGCAGTAAAACATATGAGTTAAAGCAGTAAAGCAGTAAAACAAAAGCATACTAAGCCCTATGTTGCTAGGTCAAACCTCTATTGATTTACTGATTTACTGCTTTAAGGTATGTAATGTTAATAAATATATGAGTTAAAGCAGTAAAACATATGAGTTAAAGCAGTAAAACATGAGTTAAAGCAGTAAAACATGAGTTAAAGCAGTAAAGCAGTAAAACAAAAGCATACTAATCCCCCCTTGGTGTTAGGTCACACCTCTATTGATTTACTGATTTACTGCTTTAAGGTATGTTATGGTGCTTTTATTAAAATTTCGTACAATTGTAGTAAATAAATGATTATATTATCAGACACTCTTGGATTTTTTTCTTCTTACAACAATTTAAAAATTTATAAATTAAAAAGTATTAAGTAAAAAATAATGTTAATAAATATATGCTGTTAAATAATAGTGTTGTAATGAGTTACAGTTTTAGGTTCGCGAAAAATGTTTATAAAAATGTTTAAGTATTGAAATAAAAATGAATGACTCATAGTATATTTTTGAAAAGAAATTCTTTGAAATGTTTAAGTATGAAATAAAAATGAATGACTTATAGTATATATATTTTTCATTCCCGCAAGGAATATTGCGCCTGCGGCGCACGCGTCGGGCGGAACCGGACAATATTTGCGCCCTGCGGGGCGCACGCGGCGGCTGGAACGCGGGCG
>JABUQX010122045.1:0-5000 GCA_015478945.1 Trachelipus rathkii | reverse complement strand
CTCATGGACGACATACCCCTTGCGACCCGCAGAGACATGTGGTTCCAACATGGTGGCGCTCCAGCGTACTTCAGTTACCAAGTACGGGCGCATCTGAACACAGTCTACACTGACAAAGGGATAGGGAGAGGGGGGGACCTGTTGCCTGGCCTGCAAGGTCGCCCGACCTCACGCCCCTAGATTATTTTCTTTGGGGGCATGTGAAGAGTGTTGTGTACATTAACCCAGTCAACGCAAGAGAGGAACTGATTCAGCGAATATTCACTGCGTTTGATCAAATCAGACACAGTGAGGGCATGTTCGGTAGAGTCCGACAGGCAATGGCACGGCGATGTAACGAAGGTAATCAGGTACAGGGCAGACACTTTGAACACCCCCTGTAATTTTCCCCAATAAAATGATTTCATAACAAGCTACCATTGTTTGCTTTACAACCTCGCGTCAAAACACATACGTTGTTTAACAAAATATCTTTATTGTTACCTCTATCAACCCTCGGAGTACACAGATGTACGCACGCACACGTACATAACATTAGAATGCCCAAAATCTCCGGTTACGAAGTAACGACGCGTCAAACAACATCACGTGGTTTAGCTTACATCATCCGTAACTTTGAAACGGCGCCGCGTGTTACCAGCAGAGCTATTTAACAACAATGTTCCCTTATCGTTTGCTTTATCAGCCCTCCGAGTTTGTCGCAGAGGTTTTGAATCACTCCTGTATGAGAGTAGTATAAAGAGGCAGGCAGTATATATATATATATATATATAAGCGTTATATATATATATATATATATATATATATAATATATATATATATATATATATGTATAGATATATTTAAATTATGTATAAATATTTATTAATATTGAATTAATAAATTGTTTATATTTTTAAAAACATAATTTATATAAAAAGTTTTAAATAAAATACTTTAAACAAGTAGGAAAACAATTACCTAAAATGTTAAGCCAAAACTGAAGAATAACGATTATAGAAATTATCCTTGCCCTTAATGAACTAAATTTAGATGTTGTATTTGCGTAACGTGCCACCCTTTAATTATATATAAGGCGTATGAGTATATATATGTATATGTTATTATACATATATATATATATATATATATATATATATGCATCCAAATATAGATTCAAGTACCTAATATATATATATATATATATATATATATATATATACGAAAAAGAATATATATATATATATACATATGTTATTATTTGTATTATGGTATATATATATATAAGTAAGAAGTATATATATATATACCATATGTTATATATATATATTAAAGTTCAAAATACCCATTAATATACACACTTAATATCTCCTTTAAGATATTATATTTGGGTATACATATTATATTATTATTAAAGAGCATATAGCAGTGGAGATATGCGTGCTGGCATGGCGGCGGGGCAGAGCAGGATATATATATATAAAGAAAGAGAGAGAGAGAATACGAGGGGATATGGTATGGCATATATATATATATATATATATTTGTATATATGCATATATATATATATATAAGGGCGCATATGCCGTTTCACCATACAAATGGTAGGTGGTGAAAGATAGAGTATATAAGGTATATATATATAAGGTATATATATAGGTGATATATAGGCAAGTATATATATACGCTATCATTTATAAATCGTTCAAATTCGATATAGATGTTGATATGTTCCATCTGCAACCGCATCCTCCGCGCGATCGGCCATCCCAAAAGCTAATCTGATCATCCGACGTCAAAATGTTAAGATCTGATATCGCGACTACTCATGCCGGCATCCGCATTTTTCAAAACATCAAGATCCATGATGAGAGTATGATATATATGAGGTATATGGCGAGGTGAGAGAAGTATGCTATACATATATACGATACATACATGATATACATAAGCATATATATTATGATATAAGATAATATGATATATATGAGGAGTATAGAGTAGGAGTATATATGGTATATATATATATTATATATGAGTATTTGTTATATATGTATATAAAGGGTTACATATATATATATATAGAAAGATATGGTATATGTAAGATATAAGATATATATATATATGATAGAAGGTTAATATTATGAATATTATATTTATGATGTTATATATATATATATATATGAAATATATAAGCATATATATATAAATATATATATATGGTTATATAATTATTTGAGAATATATAAACCAGACCCTTCCCCAGTTATTTATATACAACTTATTTATCCCAACTAATTTCAAGTTATCTTCTTTTGAAATCCTATCTTAGAATGAGAGGTAAACAAAGTGGAGTCTGGGCAAAGTAGAACGAGAATATCCAAGGAAGATGCTCCAAGTGGAGTATAAGTGTAGGTGCAGGGTTGAACTGCAAGAGAGGTAGAGTAGAGTAGAGAGAGAGAGAGAGAGAGAGAGAGAGAGAGAGAGAGAGGAGAGAGAGAGAGAGAGAGAGAGAGAGAGAGAGAGAGAGAGAGAGAGGTGGCAGGAAATGGGTGCGTGTGCGTGTAGGTGTGCGTGTGTGTGTGTTTGAAGTTAATAAAGAGGGACTTTTTAGGAAACTCGTGATTAAACACACAATAGCAAGCCCAGGACGATGGGCCAAAATTTCGTAGACTAACGTAGTTTACATTTATTTCTTTGATTTAGATGGGGGCGAGTTTGTTTATTTGAATTTATTCACTATTATATTTATTCATTTTCCTTTTCTTTCTTTTTACTTTATTTTATTTCTTCATTATCGCCTCTGATTTGTTTACATAATTAATTGTGTGTTTGCGTTACTGTCTTAAATAAAAACGTTAATGAAAGGTAAATTTGAATGATTTATATATATATATATATATATATATATATATATATATATATATATATATATATATAAGATATTATTATACATATATATATATATACAAAGAAGAAGAAGAGCCCCATATCTATTTATATGAACATAAGGTTGCGTTATATATATATATATATATATATATATATATATACAGAGATGGGCATCTTTACATAAAATTTTTTAGGGTTATCGCGTTACTCTTTGCTTGAGAGAAAAGGGGTAGCGTTACCGTTACATCGTTACATTTTAAAATTCTTTGAAGCGTTACCGTTACTCGTTACATGTAACGCCGTTACTTTCGGTCTATTAATTAATAGTTTAGTTTTGGTACATGATCATATACATATTTACTGCTGAAGTTTAAATCATTGAATTATCTAACAGTTTTTAAACTTTTATTCAAAAATTGCAATTTACATTATCATTGACCAAATAATAGAAATATACAATTTTTAAATTTTTTATCTATTTTAAGTTTCATTATGTAAAGTTAGTGCAATAAATAATATACATTTATGGAATTTAGTGATACAATATTATCCATATTTAAAATTTTTTATAATTTATTTTATTAATAAACGTAGAAGATTATCTCAATTGTGCGTCACTTTGAACCATAGCTAGCCGATCTTCTTTCATCAACATTGTTTGATATTATTGGTATGTAAAGTATTAAGAGTAGATATCATTAATATTAATAATGATATAATAATAATAATAAAAATTGGCAGTAATAATGTATTGTAAAGTTAGGTAATTATAATAATAATAATAGTAATAATAATGATCTATTTAGACATCGTTAATCACTTATTAATAAATGATAATAATTTTCTGTAACCATATAGAGCATAAATAAAATTAAAAAAGAAAGTAATAGTAGTATAGTAACTTAATTAATAACATTACAAATATGAAGAATTTCATCTTTAAGAATGACTAGCCTTCAAAACAAGGTTATTATAGATAGTTTGGATCTCTTTGGAGAGTGAATGTGACCCGCAAAGATGAATAACCTTTCTACAGGGCCGATGAAGGTAGTGGATGTAGTGCAAAAAGACTTTTAACACAGGGATACCTATTAAGTGATTCTAGGGATCTGTCGTTATCCGTAAGGAATTTAAGTACTTTCCATTTCTAGTTCATCTTTATTTAATGACGCGGGTGATGTAGATGCCAAACTCTAGTATTCAAAAAGTCATCTGCTCTGCTACCTCCAGCCAAATCCATTACTTAGTTATGCTCTTGAGATGTATTTGCTTGAACCTTATTTGACAGCCACGATTAGCATTTCCTGATATTTTTCCTATTTTCCTCGGTATTATATCCGGGGTTTATGGCGAGTGAGCCATTTGATTTTGTGGTTAGGATTAGAAATAGATGCCAGAACTGCGGTGTTGGCCGAGATATGCAAACTAAGAAATTCCCGAAATCTATTCTCGAAACTTGAAGCTAATGCTGTAAGAAGAGGATGAACATGTCCAAGTAGAGAAGAGACGTATTTAAGCGATTAAATTTTTTTTCAATCACTTGTAATGTTGGAAGCAAAGTTCCATAAAAAAAAACAGATTTTATCACCCTGTAGCCTATCTAATGAAAACAGCATTTGGTTGAAATACTAAAATGTACTCTTCAAGAAATTCAATTTCAATGTCTCTGAAGCATGGGAGTGGCTGGATAAAAAAACGGAAAAGCAAAAGTTGAAAGACTTGGAACTTACTGGTCATTAAAGAAGCCAATCCCTTTTTTTTCCTCAAATTAAAAACCTGTCTTTATTAATTGAACTTGTGCTACCGTGTTCAACAAGTACCATTGAAAGGTCTTTAGCACTCTTTGAAGAGTAAATAATTGGCTAAGAAACACAATAAACGAAGACAAGCTTAATGGACTATGTAGGATGAGTATTCATAGAATATTAGTAAGTAAAAAATGAACGAATTGGAAACCAATGTAATTGCGGAATTCGCTGAAAATCCAAGGCGTCTAATGCTAGTTTAGATTTAATATTAGTTACCACTCAGGACTCAATACTCGCCAACCCCCATAAATACTACTTTACGTGTCTCAAATAGATATTTTTATTTACTCCCCTCGTGACACATAAAATTTTTTAATAAAA
>JABUQX010122044.1:12500-35667 GCA_015478945.1 Trachelipus rathkii | reverse complement strand
AAGTTTTTATCAAATATCTGAGAAATATAATCCAAATAGACACGAAAATTCAATCCATTTAATCCGCATTTTACCGTCCTATTTTATCCAAAAACGGTGTACGCAAAATCCGATCCGCCGCCTTTTTATCATAATCCGTTTTCTTTTCTGTTAATAGTGATGTTAAAAGGACCACAAGTTCTAGGCCTCAGAATGTTGTGATGTCCAACATTTAGAGGCAAATATTGTAAATCCAAATCCTTCTTTTACGAGTGTAAATAAGATAGATGATAGTCCAATCATCGGGAAGAGTTATTATCTAAGATAGATTTGACAGTTGAATATGAATTCATTTATGAAATTGACAGCTATTTAGACATTGGGAGCGGCGTCAGTTTATTACGCTACCAAGTGTTTGAAAGATTATGTAAATTATATCCTCTTAATTAAAAGGAAATAATATTGTTTTAAAATCGATTCGAAATGTCATACCCAATCTCGGAAGGGTGAAACTTCAGTTGTTGTTGAATAAACAGTTGTTCAATATTCATTTAATAGTTGTTGATAATAAATGTTCTTTCAGTGGAAATATGCTTTTAGGCACAGATATTCTTTCTTCTCTTCCGATCGTTCTCGACTTGAGAAACGAAATTTTATCAATGGTTGACCATACTGGGTTTACCAAGATTCCTCTACGTGTTTTTGATCCTCTGATACATGATCCCAAAACCAGTATCGATCCCAGTCTTTATGATAAATCATATTCGCATAATGATGATTCCAAAATCAATTCTGTTCGTTTCCTTTCTGATTTACATCATCTCAATTTTGAAAATGAATCCTTCGTTCATGAGCTGTCGATTTATGATGATCAAAGTTATGAATTATCCTTGCCAAATACAGTTAAATTTGAAGCGTATTCCAGCGCTATCCTCTCCGTGAATGTTAAATCTCAGGCGGGAACGTCCCATCCTGAAAATGCTATCTTGTAGTGAGAAAAATCCAATCTCAAATATCATTTCGCTTAATGTCGAAGCTACGTGTGAAAAGATGACTTATGCTTATAAATGCATAAATTTTCTAAGCCCATTGGCTACCACTTATTGTATAAAAATACAGTCATTTTTCATGCGAATTCTCCGCCTCCGAAGTCTTGTTCCAATATAAAAGAATAGAATCGTCTCAAGGTCTTTCCGACGCAGAACTACGCGATGTTTATAAAGAGATTTTACTGTCCAAGTCGAAGAAAGAGGCAGATTTAGTAGTACCTCAAATGCATCACCAAATGGAACGAAATCCTAGATTTTTCTAAGTAGCTAACAAAGAAGATCTATAGCATTAGGAGATGCACAAAGAGATCTTGTCCCCCGGCGAATTTATGCTAGAATTAACGCCTGATTCTCCAAATATTTGATACGCCTAACTATCAACTCCGCATAAGTATTCAGTCTGAATAAACGACTGCATAGTACGATTGCATTATAAAAGTTATATCGAGAATCTGACTCGTCCTCATTCAATCCTTCCTCTTAGCATTCCTGTAAAGAAGTCCAAACCAAAAGATATTTTGGGACCTTTCGTAGGTTAAACCCCTTTCTTTCCCACTGTTGAATTTTTTATACATTACTTGATTTAGAATTTTAGAACTTATTACCTATTAGCATAAGGACCATTTTGCATCAAATGACTCAAGAAAGAGCAAACAAAGCTGAATATCCTTAAAACGTAAAATAAAGCCCTCAGTTGACTTCTGAGCCTGATGAAAGACGGGTGGTTGTCTTTTTATCGTCTGTCTCGCTATGCAACAGCACTTTTCGCTATTTTTCGCATAGGTTTTTATTAATTATTAATCTATAATTATTTTCTATCCTAAAGTAAATTTTCTTTCAAAAAGCATTTTTGACCTCAAAGTAGTAAATAAAAAGTTTCATGAAATTAAATAGGAATTTCAATTTAAACAATTTGGGAATGAAAGGGTTAAATAAATATGTTGTCCCTTTGCAAACACCTCTTCCTAATGTTCAAAGTACGATATAAATATTGTAAGCTGTGAAGCTATCATTATAGGATAATGTGACGTTCAAAGTGCGATAGGCAGATTGCGGCTGAAAGCAGGCCTTTACCTATCGTGTCTCCTCTCATCAGAGGCATTATCAGTATAAATACTCCCTGAAGGTGTTAAAAACTCTTCTAGTACTTTTTTGTAAAATAATGGAAATCGCTCTCTCTCTCTCTCTCTCTCTCTCTCATCTTTTGGGCATTCACGCTCTTATTTATTTGGACGACATTACTGTATATTCAAAGGATATCGAGTCCCATTATCAGAGTCTTAATTTAGTTTTTGAAGTTTTAAAAAGAGCAAAATTGAAGGTCAAGCTAGAAAAAGCGAACTTTTTCAAGCGTTCTTTGGTTTATTTAGGTTTCCTAATCAGTTCCAAAGGTCTATTCGCAGACCCTGTAAAACTCCAAGCACTCAAATCCTTTCCTGTTCCCACAGACGTGACTTCTGCTCGCGCTTTTATCGGATTCACTTCGTTTTATCGAAATTTAATTCCTTCTTTTTCCGTTGTGGCTCAACCTATCACATCTTTATTCCGTAGGAATGCTAAGTTTGTCTGGTCAGATGAACAGCAAAAAGCTTTCGATACGCATAAGCAAAAACTTATTATAGAACCGTTACTTCAATTTCCAGATTTTAATAAAGAATTTATCATATCTACAGACGCCAGCGGTATAGGGTTAGGTGCAGTTTTGGCACAGAAGGATGATCAAGGTAATGACCGTCCTGTATCTTTCGCGTCTCGTATGCTGAGTAAAGCAGAAAAGAACTATTCATCAATTGAAAGGGAAGCGTTAGCTATCACTTGGGCGTTGTCGAAATTTCGTAACATAGTTTTTGTTATAAAATTAAAATCTACACAGATCACCAACCATTGGTATCGATATTTAAAAATATAGATTTATCTCACAAGCTCGCTAGGTGGGCAATGAAAGTGAATTCATTTGATCCAGAAATCTTGTACATAGAGGGCAAGAAAAATATTTGTCCAGACTTTCTCTCTCGTCACCTTACCTCTACCGTTCCAGTTAGATCTATTTCTAATATAGAATTCTCTCTTGTGACAAAAAAATTGTTTAATCTTACTTCCGATGTTATAAAAACTGAACAAGGGAAATGCCCGAGGCTTTCTCAAATCATCAATTTCATCAAGAATAATGGTAGTAACGTTAGTTTTCCTCATGTTCTTATTAAAGATATTTTGTACTATGTGACAAAAGAGATGCAGTATTTGATCGAAATCCCGGATTCTTTAGTTTATACAGTTTTAAATATCAATCATTGTAGTTTAGGTTCAGGCCATCTTGGTCATGTGCGTACTCAAAAAACGTATTAGAGGGTTACCATCTTTCCAAAGATGTCTAAATTAGTTCATGAATTTTGTAAGGAATGTCCTTCGTGTCTTAAAGTGAAAGGCAATATCCGGAAGAGAGCACCCATCTTTAAATATCCCATTCCTTATCAACCTTTTAGCAGGGTCCACACGGACATAATCGGACCTCTACCAGTCTGTAAGAAGTCAGGCGCAGCAAAGTGTATATTCCTGTTTTTTAAGGGACTCGCCTCACTCGCTATATCGAGTTCATTTGCTATTCCTTCTTCGCAGCGGTTTCCACTCGCTAATGCGTTGCTGCCATAGTTATTGTAAATGCATAATACGCCCAGCGGTTCTCCTTAGTGGGATCATGATGTGGGTATGTTCCTCATTCTTCATAGCCAAATTATGCAAATTATGGAAAATCAATAAAGTCGAAATCACAATTCGCTCTCCTATTAGTAATGCCTTGATTGAACGCTCTAACTTGCAAATTGAGAACTATTTACGTCACTATGTGAATGAAAAAGGTGATGATTGGTCTAATTTCCTCCCCTTTCCACAGTGTGTATCAAATTCTTCTTAAAATGAGAACTATAGGGATAGTCCGCACTTTCATTTGCACAGCTACAACAAACGACGTCGGTACGATGTAGAGAAACTACATCACTCCTTCACAAATCCCGACAAGAATTATTGTCCCAGTCATGAAGAGTTAAAAGATATAGCTATCAGAACAAATCTTATAAGAGAAATAGCCAAGGAAAATTTAGAAGTTGAAACGAAGAAGTTTGTAGAAAGACAGCATAATAAAGCTTTGGATAGAAATATAATGATAGGAAGTAGAATGTACATTTTGGATATAAAACCCTCGGGGTTACCGAAAAAGTTGTTTAGAAGGTGGAAAGGACCTTACCGCGCTGTAGGTGTGTTAGGTCGAAATAGGTTTATTTTACAGTGTCTTCAAAGTTCTCGTGAAATCGCTGTCCATAGCGAACACTTCAAAGTAGTTCCTGAACCAGTATTAAATCCAAATGCAATCCTTTTCCAAATCCAAAATCTCTCTCTTCCAAAGATAGTAAATCAAAACAAGTTCATTTTGACATTGTTAAAAATGATGTAAACAATCAGTTAACTCCAATGGATTGAGAAGATAATGAGTCCGAAAATATCATTTTTCCTCATCGGTATACAAGGAAGTGTAATAAAATTCCGTCTATTCCGCAACCGCATAATAGTTCTAGTTATTCAAATCCGTCTTTTCATGATCCAATAAGGGTACAACCTAATACCAGTCCTCCACAAGAGAATGTACAAAACAGTCCGCAAGAGCGCACGTTCTTATCAGACAGTACTCCGCAATCTCCCTTCTTAGGTTTCCAAGACCCAAACGAAAGCACAAATCAGTCGAGTTTTAATAGATCTAGTTCCTATTCCAATAATTCTGATAGTAGTTATATACCTCATCAACATTATAAAGGCCAGGAGAGCAAAGTCCGCGCTGGCTCAGATCTTCTGACAAGACACCCCCTGCACATAGCACTACACTTCTTCAAGACTACAGCAACCAACCATCTTGTTCTCACCATCCTAATAATCTTTCTTTTTTAGAATAGCTTTCAGGTTTTCTTTTGTCAATGCAAGCTACATTTGTCATGTTAGTTGTTTGATGGAATTGTGTGGATATCGTATGTATATATATTTGAAGATATTATTTGTTAATAATCGATCATAAAACGATGTTCATATTCCTGTTCCTGTACCTGAATGCTGAGAAGATAACGAACGTAGATCTTGAGAAGAATGAAGAAATTTTGTTTTTTTTATTGTATTATAGAATTTAGTTTATATTAGGAGTTACGAAATAGTTAGTTTTGAGTAAACATGTCTATTCTAGAAATGTAAGTAGAATTTACAGATGTAAATATTTTGCCGAGGAGGGAGCTATTCTTTCCCGACTATATATATATATATATATATATATATTATATAATATATATATATACTACATATATATATATATATATATATATAATATATACTATATATATATATATAATATACTATATATAATATTTGTTCTTCAAGTGTATAAAACAAAAACCATGTATTATGAGTCTTAATATTTTAGTACCGTATATTTTTAGAAGCATATCGAAGTGTAAAGTAGAGACAATACGGGGAACAAAATGTGAGTCCCAAGCGAACGAAAATAGATTGTCTCGAGAGTTCTTAGCTGAGTGTAGAGAGAGTAAGATCTGTTACTGTTAGAAATCGAGCTCTGTCGGAAGGTTGGACACAGATGCTCCAGAGTTTAGTGACTCTTTGTGTTGTGATAATTTTGTAAACAAAAGTGACGTTTATTTTTAATGTGTTCAAGCCGCATTATTATTTATAATTAAGAAGTTCTTTAAGTACATTTATTCTCGTATTTTATAGATCTTGCAAGCGATCTAATTTCTCCATATATCCAATTTATCAACTTGTCCTTTACAGAAAAGTAAATCATTTTATCTATCCTAACTTTTATATTGTCACATCAAGCCTGAAAAAACGAATGCTGCAAAGTTACTTTGCAACATTCTCTTGCAACTTCCGGATGCCGATTTGGTTGCAGAAGTCAACCTATACTACTATTTTTTTAAAACATTTTATTGGAATACCGAGAGTAGGACCGAAATCGGTAAGAGTAATGGAGCTATTGCAGAAGCACTGGAATGCGTTTGTAAGGAATGTTGATGAGATCCATAGCATAGAAGGGAAGTGTACGGGTAATTGTCCGCACGGTATAGGTTTACTGAATGTCTTCAGATCGGCTGGAGAGTTATTGAAGATTAAACCATTCGATCGTTATGAGCTGGATGTTGTTAAGATGCTTAGATATAGGGTGCAAGTGTTCGGTGATCCTTTTTTAGTTAATTGCTTGATGGAACTGTACCAACACCATCCCGGATTATCATTTTGTGAAAATTTTGATGCTGCTGAGATGGCTACGGTTACGTTTGATGATCTGATCTTAAGACAGAGGGAGGCAGCGTTATGGGCGATGTCTGGAATGGAAGCAGATTATGATGAGGATGGAGATGTACCTCAAATTGTAATACCACCTATTAATGAAAACATTCGCGAGTTACAAGCTATACTTGCAACTTGGAAGGCTCATATCGATAAAATAACGGACATCACTTGTCCTGGCGACTTACTGTTGAACCAGGCAAGACGTGTTAGCGACGAGGAAATCATTCCAGAACCCTATGTTTGGACGAATTCTGCGGTAGTTACTCAGCCTGTCTGCAGATGTCAGTCGGGTGGAATGTACGCGGTTTCGCGTCTAAAGGGCTTGTTTCGATTTTATGACGATGTAACATCTTATTGCCAGTACCGCATTAGCGTGGAGGCTGAAGGCTTATGGTTCTCCAATCCGAGTGAAGTCGTAATTTTTTTCAAGGATAGATTCTTGCCTCTGGTTATGATTAGGAAGGGGGGATTGCTTATTATTAATACGTCTCAAGCATTTGGTACGGATGCTGCTTCGGCGCCGGATCAGTTTCCTGTCAGGTGTATTTCGGGAAGAGGTACAATGATGGCAGTTCTTTCTAAAGATACGAACCATAATGCTCAACGTAGATATGCTGAGATAACTAAGGGTAGCGTTGCAAGATATGTGAAGCATTTAATGCTGCATAATAGTGTTACATATTTAAATTGGATGATGGGGGAAGGTCTTTTCTACTATATTATTACTAATAAGCAGAATGTTAGTGTTAATCCAAACTCACCTATCCAAGACGGTCAGTACTTGCTTGGACGGGGTTTATCACGTTCGGCTGTGACTAAAGCTCCTAAGAAGCGAAGCCCGTTTCATTCATGGAGTTAATTGCCAAAGATATTGTAATATTAGTATTAAGTTCTCATTTTTTCCTTAGATTTAGTTTTTTCAATAGGACGTATTTTACTTGTTTTATATTATTTTTTTTATTTTTATAAATAATAAATACCTATGAGGTCAATTATTGCTAACTACAGCTGATTCCTATTATTGATAACAACAGCTTTGATTAGTTCACTAAAAATATATTACAAGGGTCTCTGGATCACATATAAAGAATTAAGATTTCATAATAAAGCAAAATAAATATTAGTTTTTGCAATAATTATTAGTTTCTATGTAATTTACTTCCCTTTTCACAAACTTTACTGTAGGGCAACCTTTGGACTTTTTAAAAAATGTTCTGGTTGATCCTGTGGAAGAACTTCCCATAAATTTGGATTGTTTTATGTTGTTAATCAGGATGTGTTGCTACAATAGTTATTATTAATTTGGCTCGCGGATTTTACTAATTTATTTATAGTTTTCTTTAAGATAGTTATATATTTGTTTGAATTCATAATTGTTGGTAATAATTGGCTCCGTTATGTTGCTTTTATATTTGTATAATGTATGTGAAGAAAATTTTATGGACTTAAATTGATGGCTCCATAAAATGTGATACAATAGAAGAACTTTTGCTAAAATATTACGTCGACAGTTCGCAATTACAAGCAGCAATTTTCGACTTAATAAAAAAAGTGTCTTTCACTTTTCAAACATTTTTCATTCCTCAATTTGATGAGAATCGTTAGTTACAACCTAAAAACTAAATTTAATATGCAACATAATTATTAAAATATTTATAACGCGCGCGCGTTTGTGGTTTATTTGTATGCGTGTCAGCTGATCGATCAGAATAACGCTTTTAGAAAAAAGGAAAGTTTTTTTTCCTTTTCGCATAAATTTAAGTATTAGTATTTTATTTTGTTGTTTTTTTTTTTTTTAAATTCCCCTCTCTCACTCTGGTGATTTAAATGGCTAGTTGCTTTATCTGTATGTTTGTAGAATTAGGCTATCTGATTCTATATTTCTATAAATTCCTTTTCTCTCGAGTCTTAACTGGAAGGATCACATATGACTCTATTACTTCTCTTTCTGAAGAAGCTTCTTTGAGGTTTGGTGTCGAGACGCCTTCAGAATTTCTTTACGCAACTCCGGTTACTTGCTCTTTATAGGTAGGGGTGTCGTTCACCCCTGCATGAAGTATACCTTCAACATCTGGGGTAGTTCTACTTACGCACCAGCCATCCTTTAACTAATACTCATCCTTTCTCTGATCCCAGATTTAACCACAATGCTCAATCTAACATGTACTCCACTGTAAAGTCTAAGATACATTTTTCTTACCTATTTTCCCAACTTATATATATATTATATATGATACTATATATATTTATATACTATATAATATAATATATATCAATATAACTTAGTATATATATATATATCATAAAAGATATTTGGCTGTATTTTTCTAAAACAAAAGGTCATAAAATTATCCCGTGTTTACCTTTTTTATATATCCAGGTAGAGAATTTAAAGGATAAAAGATGCTTTTGATTTGTTTAAATAAAATATTTAGGATCAAAGAAACTTTTATGGAGAAATGAAACGGAGGACATATTTTGAGAATTTTGTGTAATACTATCATAAAAAAACTAAATTATAGAAGTTAATTTTATTCCCTCATCAGTTGCTTCTGATATTTAAGCACGAGAAGTCGCTTAATCTCAAATAAAAATACTAACACGAGAACTAAACACACTTTCAGGAAAATGACTTCCTACTATTATGAACAGTGGAGAAACGTTTTATCGCTTTGTAACCTCCCAAGGTTATACTTTGATTGGAGATAAATTAATTTCAGTTAAGTCAAATTTGGGACTGACTCGTATAATATATTATATATCATATATATAATATATATAATATATATATACTATATATATATAGTATATATATAGTATATTAGAAATATATATATATAATATATATATATAATATATATACTATACTATATATAATGGAAATATCCAAGTCAGGTGTATATGACTTGATTTCCTGTCGATTTGGGGTTCCGAAACCTTTGAAAACGGTCTCGCATACCATAGAGACGGTCTCACAGCCTTGAAACCCATCCTGTCACATCAGCCTGAAAAACGAAAATGCTGGCAAAGTTGCTTTTGAACATTCTCTTCAACTTCCGGATGCCGATTTGGCTGGAAGTCACCCTATACTACTTTTTTTTTTTTAAAACTTTTTATTGAGGAATACCGAGGGTAGGACCGAAATTGGTAAGAGTAATGGAGCTATTGCAGAAGCACTGGAATGCGTTTGTAAGAAATGTTGATGAGATCCATGGAATAGAAGGGAAGTGTACGGGTAATTGTCCACACGGTATAGGTTTACTGAATGTCTTCAGATCGGCTGGAGAGTTAATGATGATTAAACCATTCGATTGTTATGAGCTGGATGTTGTTAAGATGCTTAGATATAGGGTGCAAGTGTTCGGTGATCCTTTTTTAGTTAATTGCTTGATGGAACTGTACCAACACCATCCCGGATTATCATTTTGTGAAAATTTTGATGCTGATGAGATGGCTACGGTTACGTTTGATGATCTGATCTTAAGACAGAGGGAGGCAGCGTTATGGGCGATGTCTGGAATGGAAGCAGATTATGATGAGGATGGAGATATACCTCAAATTATAATACCACCTATTAATGAAAACATTCGCGAGTTACAAGCTATACTTGCAACTTGGAACGCTCATATCGATAAAATAACGGACATTACTTGTCCTGGCGGCTTACTGTTGAACCAGGCAAGACGTGTTAGCGACGAGGAAATCATTCCAGAACCCTATGTTTGGACGAATTCTGCGGTAGTTACTCAGCCTGTCTGCAGATGTCAGTCGGGTGGAATGTACGCGGTTTCGCGTCTAAAGGGCTTGTTTCGATTTTATGACGATGTAACATCTTATTGCCAGTACCGCATTAGCGTGGAGGCTGAAGGCTTATGGTTCTCCAATCCGAGTGGAGTCGTGATTTTTTTCAAAGATAGATTCTTGCCTCTGGTTATGATTAGGAAGGAGGGATTGCTTATTATTAATACGTCTCAAGCATTTGGTACGGATGCTGCTTCGGCGCCGGATCAGTTTCCTGTCTGGTGTATTTCGGGAAGAGGTACAATGATGGCAGTTCTTTCTAAGGATACGGACCATAATGTTTAACGTAGATATGCTGGGATAACTAAGGGTAGCGTTGCAAGATATTTGAAGCATTTAATGCTGCATAATAGTGTTACATATTTAAATTGGATGATGGGGGAAGGTCTTTTCTACTATATTATTATAAGCAGAATGCTTAAGTGTTTACCCAAACTCACCTCTCCAAGACGGTCAGTACTTGCTCGGACGGCGTTTATCACGTTCGGCTGTGACTAAAGCTCCTAAGAAGCGAAGCCCGTTTCATTCATGGAGCTAATTTCCAAAGATATTGTAATATTAGTATTAAGCTCTCATTGTTGCCTTAGATTTAGTTTTTTCAATAGGACGTATTTTACTTATGTTTTACTTGTTTTATATTATTTTTTTTTTATTTTTATAAATAATAAATACCTATGAGGTCAATTATTGCTAACTACAGCTGATTCCTATTATTGCTAACAACAGCTTTGATTAGTTCACTAAAAATATATTACAAGGGTCTCTGGATCACATATAAAGAATTAAGATTTCATAATGAAAGCAAAATAAATATTAGTTTTTGCAATAATTATTAGTTTCTATGTAATTTACTTCCCTTTTCACAAACTTTACTGTAGGGCAACCTTTGGATTTTTTGCAAGATTATAAGGCCGATCCTGTGGAAGAACTTCCATAAAATTTGGATTGTTTTATGTTGTTAATCAGGATGTGTTGCTACAATAGTTATTATTAATTTGGCTCATCATTGAGATTTTGATTTAAAATAGACCCTAAGAATAAACTTTTCTTATTATTTTTTTTTTTTTTTTTTTTTTGGAGAGGGGAGGGAGTGAGACTCTAACTGCAATACAAATTCAATTAACAGGACCTCAATTTCTCAAAATTTGGACTTAAATTGATGGCTCCATAAAATGTGATACAACAATAGAAGAACTTTTGCTAAAATATTACGTCGACAAAATAATACGTCGACATTCGCAATTACAAGCAGCAATTTTCGGCTAATAACAGCAGGTCTTTCACTTTTCAAACATTTTTCATTCCTCAATTTGACGAGAATCGTTAGTTACAACCTAAAAACTAAATTTAATATGCAACATAATTATTAAAATATTTATAACGCGCGCGCGTTTGTGGTTTATTTGTATGCGTGTCAGCTGATCGATCAGAATAACGCTTTTAGAAAAAAGGAAAGTTTTTTTGTCCTTTTGCAGAAATTATTTTTTAGATTTAGTTTTTGTTTTTTTTTTTTTTTAAATTCCCCTCTTCTCACTCTGGGGATGAAAATGGCTACTTGCCTTTATCTGTATGTTGTAGAATAGGCTATTCTGAATCTATTTTCTATAAATTCCTTTTTCTCTCGAGTCTTAACTGGAAGGATCACACAAGGATCTTATTACTTCTCTTTCTGAAGAAGCTTCTTTAAGCAGTAGCTGTGGTAACGGAAACGTCAAATAAAGTTAATACGCAAAACTCCGGTTACTGCTCTTTATAGTAGGGTGTCGTTCACCCTTGCATGAGTATACCTTCAACATCCTGGGGGTATTCTACTACGCACCAGCAACCTTTAACTAATAACTCACTCCTTTTCTCTGCATCCGCAGATTTAACCACACATCTCAATCTAAACATGTACTCCACTGTTAAAGTCTAAAACACAAGGTCATAAAATTATCCCGTGTTTAACTTTTTTATGTATCCAGGTAGAGAATTTAAAGAAGTAAAGAGTTTAAATCCCATTGTTGGTTTAGATGAAGAGTGAGTGGAAGAAACTTTTAGAGAAAATAAAGAGAAAATCAGTGAGTTGACAAATCTTGTGTTAATACTATTCATAAAAAATTAAATATAAAAAGTGAATTTTTATTTCCCTCGATCTAGATGCTCTGAGCTTGACAGTAGAGACTATTTCTTCAATTCTGCAAAATAAAAAAAAATACTGTATAACACGAGAACTAAACACACTTCAGGACAATGACTTCCGGTACTACTATAACAGTGGAAGAAACGTTTTACATCTGCTGTGTAACCTCCCCAAGGGTCATACTTTGATGGAGATAAATTGTAATTTTCAGATAAGTCAAATTTGCGGACATTATATATATATATATAATAGTATATATATATATAGTATTATATAGTATAATATAATAATATATATATATATATAATATATATATATATATATATATATATATAATAGAAATATCCAAGTCATGTGTATATGACTTGGATTTTCTGTCGATTTGGGGTTCCGAAACCTTTGAAAACGGTCTCGCCGACCATAGAGACGATCTCAGAGCCTTGGAAATCCATCCTTGTCACAATCAAGCCTGAAAAAAACGAAATGTGCAAAGTTGCTTCAACATTCTCTGCAACTTCCGAGATGCCAATTTGGCTGCAGAAGGCACCCCATACTACTATTTTTTATTTTTTTTTAAACTTTTTATTGGAATACTGAGTAGGACCGAAATACTACCATTTTTTAATTTTTTTTTAAACTTTATTGGATATACATGAGAGTAGGACCGAAATCGGTAAGAGTAATGGAGCTATTGCAGAAGCACTGGAATGCGTTTGTAAGGAATGTTGATGAGATCCATAGCATAGAAGGGAAGTGTACGGTAATTGTCCGCACGGTATAGGTTTACTGAATGTCTTCAGATCGGCTGGAGAGTTAATGAAGATTAAACCATTCGATCGTTATGAGCTGGATGTTGTTAAGATGTTTAGATATAGGGTGCAAGTGTTCGGTGATCCTTTTTTAGTTAATTGCTTGATGGAACTGTACCAACACCATCCCGGATTATCATTTTGTGAAAATTTTGATGCTGATGAGATGGCTACGGTTACGTTTGATGATCTGATCTTAAGACAGAGGGAGGCAGCGTTATGGGCGATGTCTGGAATGGAAGCAGATTATGATGAGGATAATGATTGAGGATGAAGAATGTTACCTCAAATTGTAATATCACCTATAATGAAAACATTCGCGAGCTACAAGCTTATACTTGCCACCTTGGAACCGCTCATATTGATAAAAAAAACAGACTCACTTGTCCTGGCGGCTTTACTGTTGAACCAGGCAAGATGTGTTAGCGACGAGGAAATCATTACAGAACCCTATGTTTGGACGAATTCTGCGGTAGTTACTCAGCCTGTCTGCAGATGTCAGTCGGGTGGAATGTACGCGGTTTCGCGTCTAAAGGGCTTGTTTCGATTTTATGACGATGTAACATCTTATTGCCAGTACCGCATTAGCGTGGAGGCTGAAGGTTTATGGTTCTCCAATCCGAGTGGAGTCGTGATTTTTTTCAAGGATAGATTCTTGCCTCTGGTTATGATTAGGAAGGGGGAATTGCTTATTATTAATACGTCTCAAGCATTTGGTACGGATGCTGCTTCGGCGCCGGATCAGTTTCCTGTCAGGTGTATTTCGGGAAGAGGTACAATGATGGCAGTTCTTTCTAAGGATACGGACCATAATGCTCAACGTAGATATTTTGAGATAGCTAAGGGTACGTGCAAGATATGTGAACATTATATGCCGCGCATAATAGATGTTTAACATATCTTAAATTGGATTGATGGGGAAGGTCTTTTCTACTATATTATTACTAATAAGCAGAATGTTAGTTAATCCAAACTCACCTCTCCAGGACGGTCAGTACTTGCTCGGACGGCGTTTATCACGTTCGGCTGTGACTAAAGCTCCTAAGAAGCGAAGCCCGTTTCATTCATGGAGCTAATTGCCAAAGATATTGTAATATTAGTATTAAGTTCTCATTGTTGCCTTAGATTTAGTTTTTCCTAGTAGACGTATTACTTATGTTGTTATACTTATTTTTTTTTTATTTTATAAATAATAAATACCTATGAGGTCAATTATTGCTAACTACAGCTGATTCCTATTATTGCTAACAACAGCTTTGATTAGTTCACTAAAAATATATTACAAGGGTCTCTGGATCACATATAAAGAATTAAGATTTCATAATGAAAGCAAAATAAATATTAGTTTTTGCAATAATTATTAGTTTCTATGTAATTTACTTCCCTTTTCACAAACTTTACTGTTGGGCAACCTTTGGACTTTTTAAAAAATGTTATGGTTGATCCTGTGGAAGAACGTCCCATAAATTTGGATTGTTTTATGTTGTTAATCAGGATGTGTTGCTACAATGGTTATTATTTATTTGGCTCGCGGATTTTACTAATTTATTTATAGTTTTCTTTAAGATAGTTATATATTTGTTTGAATTCATAATTCTTGGTAATAATTGGCTCCGTTATGTTGCTTTTATATTGGAATAATGTATGTGGTGACAATTTGTTAGGACGGTTGAACAGTAAATCCACTAGTAAATTAACACATGAAATGATAAACGATGACTTGCTGCTCTCCGACATTTAGTAAAAAGGACAAATAATCTTTAGTTTTAAAGTTTTTTTTAAAAAAAACACCGACTCGTATGTTCATGCATTTTCATACCATAGTATCAAAACAAAAAATCCTCTATATCAAGTTCGTTTGCGTTCCTCTGTGATCTGCTCCCCTAATTTTATGGCACAGAAATTAGTTATGTGCTAATTTTATTTTCAAGGTTGGGTTACAAAAGATCTTTTTTATTAATGCACTGTCGAATTCCAGAGAGGAAAACTTTTAATAGAACTTAGAGAGATTTAACACTACGGAGCTGTAATAAAACCCCTGTTGATATAAGCCCTAAAATTAATTTTCTCCAGTAAAATTTTTAATGATTTAAACTATGGAAAAGGACGTTGCCATATATGCCACACATTATAATGATTGTGAGAAGTTTGTTGGCGAGACTATTAATTTTAAAAGAATGCATCAACATGGATATAGTCAAAGAATTGGTAGTCCCGAAGGTTCTTTATATAAACACCAGATTAAATCTCCAATGACAAAACTGCAAGAATTTGAGAAAAGAGTGCGGATTTAACAGAAAATTGACTGAATCCTTTATTTTAAATAAGTCAAACAATTTTAGCGCATATAAATCCATTTTTGAACAGGAGTCACTTGCAAAATCTAAAAACTTAAAATTTACTGGAAAAGCAAACAGAATTCTCGAATTGAGTCACTTTCTTGAACCTATAGTCTCAATTATAAGGTGAAATGGAGCCTCCAACTGGAAAGGCAGAGATTTGTCCCCGAAGTAGCAACCTGGAAAGTTGTCCTCGAATATGTAAGCTGGAAAACCGAGCCAGATTTAGAAAACGAGAAAACTTGCCTCAGGATTAGCACCTGAAATGTAATGTAAAACATCATTTTCTGGTATTGACGTCTGAGGTGCTAATTATATGCTTAAACGGAATTGGAACTAACTTTTACCCTTATAACTCAAAACCTTCTAGAAGGGTGTCGGAAGGTCTGATGAGTTGTGTCCTAGCTCTAATTGATCCTTCAAAATTATGGGAGTACAAGAAAATCTGTGGGGAAAGTAGGTTAGCCACTAAGTAAGATCATATTTGCTTCTCAAGAACCGTTTCTCCTGATTGAAGATGGAAACTTCAATGGCTCCAACTGCAAGTAACATGGACATGGCGACAAGCTGGGAGTAAGCGGTTAGACATTTTATTATTGCATGTGTGTCATATGGTTATTAAAAAAAAACAGCAAACTTGCAGAAACAAAATAATGAAATAAATTTAACGTTACTCTAATTTTACTTATTCAGTTCACCAGTTCAAAAATATACAAAAGGTTACAATAATTAAAATAAGCAAGTAATTTTAAATTAACAATTATCAGTTAAAAAAAATTTCAAATTTTAATTTCCAATTACATTTTAGTCCGTAGGATTTTACTCTGCAGATTATGGAACTATCAAAGCAATGGGTTATAGTAATGGTAACTGTGATATCAAAGTATTAGTACGAGTATAATAAGAATAATCTTAAGTTGTTGAAAAAATGAAACTTAATATAAGAAACAAACAAACAATATCTGCAGTCGGAGGTGTTCTAAATAGGTTGTTTTGATGGTAGAAAATACATCATAACTACTTTTAAACATATTATTTGACAGAAATAGGCTTGTATTCAGTTTAAGCCGAAGAAATACGGTGCAGCATTAATATGGTTTAAATTTATGGTAAATGAGTGCTAGGAGGAATGATAAGCACAAAAAAATGTTATAAAAAAAAAATAAACATAAAAATAGATTTTTTTGATCAAATCCTTTTTTCATTTTGGGATTTTTTTAATTGTACATGTTAAAGATTTTATACAATTTTAACTTTTGGTGTCAATATTTTTCATACGAATATAAATCCATTTTTTTAATTTATCTTTATATATTTTGTATAAGTATCTTTTATTCTTTGTATGTGTCAACTTTTATATTCTCTAAATTTTATATAATTTATGTTGATTACGAGATCATTAATCCCATAATATCGTCTACGTAGTGATACCATTTCGTGCCACCAAGAAGGGGGGCCCGTTATTATCATATATGCTTTATTTTGATTTTCCTTGTTTGAAGTTACTTTTTAATTTAAATCACTTGAAATCGATAAAGATTGAGGAGAGTGAAACGAGGTGTTTTCATTTTTCTTAATGATTTTGCTTTTGAAAATATTTAAAATTTCATATATTTAAAATTGGGAAAAGAACTTATTAATATCAAAAGACCTATGTTCTTTAAATTTTAATTCATTTCATCTGAAAATATATTTTTGTTAGCATATAAATATATTATATATATATATATATATTTATATATAGATAATATATATATTATATATATATATATATATATATATATATATATATAATATAATATATATATTATATACTATATTATATAATAAAATTCAATTCTTAAGATAAAAGAAAACATTACTCGTGTCTTCATAATTTCGTTAGTTTGTTAAAATTTCACTTACCCCAAAGGAAAAAGGAAAAAAAAGAAAGAAAGAAGGAAAAAATCAAAAAGGCTCGCTGAACAATCCTACACTGAGCGAACCAATTCGTTTCTCACAATTAATTGACTCTCACTGCAAATATACACAAAAACTCTCTCTCTCTCATAATATATATATATATATACTATAATATATAATATATATATATATAAATAATATACTATATATATTAATGCAAGTTTGACATATCGACACAATATCTTTTATTTTATTTTTATTTATATTTTTTGCAAAATTTCGATGTCGATATTTTTAATCGATAACTTTAGTTAGTTTTTTATTTTATTTAGAATGCAGTCATATCTTTTCATTTTGTTCTACATTTCCAGCGTAACATAAGAGTGAATTTAGTACATTTAATTGATTTTTTTTAGAAAAATAATAGTTAAGTGTTTTGCAGTATGGTAATTAAATATTGCGTTAATTATATTGATACGGTAAATTTCTGATAAAAAATATAATAAGCAAATAAGTAAGACCAACAATTTTTACGGGCCAACGTTCATCCATACAGGTTAGGACTAGTTTTACGGCAACGGTGATACATGCAGCCCGTCGCAGGCGTTAGTAATAGTTGTTGGCAGGAGCTAGCTTTGGTTAGGTCGTTTTATCGAGTTCGTTAGATCAAACTCTAACGATCCCAACAACTTCGTGCCGTAAACATATACTATAATATATTATATATAGTATATAAATTGAATAGATTTAGTTGAGATATTTTAAATATGGATTTCTATATATATAAAATAGTATAATAAACAAAAGATCCCTACTTGCAGGGGAGGCTGATTGGGACAGTTATAGTCTCCTGTTTCGTGGTCTAATTCGACGTGTGGTAATGGTTCGAATCCTGGCGCAGGTGAAATTTTTCTTCGTTGCAAATCTAGTCGCAACAGTTATTGTGCCCATTTTCTCGTTGCATAACCAGGGGACACCCCAGCGGAATTCACGTGACCCATAATAGGGGTTCCAATCTCCCTTCTATGAATTTAAATAAGTACCAGGTTCCCACAGCGATATCAGAGCAAGAGACTTGAAACTATTACAAGATGCCATCTTTTCTGGGTAGGCTACTTGGACCAATGGTAGAAACTCCAGTACATTGTCCAACGGCGACGCAGTTGTCAATGGTTTGAATCCTGGCCGGGGTGAAGTTTTTCTCCGTTTTATTATTGTAAATCTACTATTTTTTTGCTCAGCTTTCATTTAGATGTTGAACCTAGTAGCACCCCATCGGAGTTAGGTTACCTCCTAAGTACTTCCAAAAACTTTTCTACCATTATCACTTAAAAGCTTTTCCACCATGTAACTTAAAAGCTTTTCCATGATTTAAATTTTCTAAGCTGTCCCTTTAGTAAAATGTCCTCCACAGCGTCTAACCACGTAGGCGCTATTGTAAATGGTTCGAATCCTAGTGCGAGTTCAAAGATGCCGATTCCCATATATATATATATTATATATATATATATATATATATATATATATATATATATATATATATATATATATATATATATATATATATATATATATAAACAAAACAATCGGAAACATAGATGAAAGTGGGAAGTAAGAGAGGAATCTTTAAAATTGCTTATTTGAATATTAGAGCGAATGGAGAGTGTAAGAGAGAAGACGTTTTGCTGGTTTGCAAGGAAAGAGGAATAGATATATATGTTTAAGTGAAACAAATCTGAAAGGCAAAAATAGTGAAATGATTTGGAAGCTACAGCGATTAATTTTAGAGGTGGGTGAGAGTCAAGGGTAGAGAAGGTGTAGCGATAATGATGAAAGAAAGTAGTAGCAGGGAAAAGGTGAATGAAAGTAAATTTATGAGTTCAAAATTAATGCGAGTAAAATGAAATTGAGGAAAAGGTGAATGAAAGTAAATTTATGTGTTCAAAATTAATGCGAGTAAAAATGAAATTGAGAAACGAAAACTGGAAATTTGTAAATAGATGTTTTGGAATGAACTAAACGATTATTTGCGTAGTTTTAATAGGAATGATAAAGTATGTTCGTTATGTGATTTAAACGAAATAAATGAGTGATACGTATGAATGAGGCATATCTATGGTGATGGACGCTGGATATTAAAATAAGACTCGGCTCCATATATACTGCAAGATCAGTGAAGACATGGTTTACAGAATAGGGCATTAATCTCCTTTCATGGCCTGAAAATTCACCGGAAATGAACCCAATTGAGAATTTATGGTTCGTTTCGAAGAATGAAATTCACCTCACATTACAACCAAACGGCAACTCAATAATTTATAACAAATTATTAAGGTTTGTTTCATTCTCCCCAAAATCAAGAAATTATGCAAAACTTTGATCTTGCATACATAACGTGGGGCAAACTAAAAATTAGTCAACTTTATACAGTTTAAATGTTGTTGTAAATTGATTTAATTCTTCACCTTTTAGTGGTAGAACAACTTTTTTTTTTAAATCAATAAATTATATGACAATACTATATATATATATATATATATATATATATATATATATATATATATATCATATATATATATAATATATATATATAAATATATAAGGATGATACTAATACAATACCCATTATCAGACCAAATTCCTGTGGTATCCGAGAAAAAAAAATTAACGAACAACAAAAGCATGGATCTGTGATTGCTTTTGACTAAATTTAACATTTCATTTTGTTAAATATTTAATTTTTAAATAGGCTAAATAGAAACTTCAAAACTATAGTATACATGTTTAAAAAATTATTTGACTAAGCAAAAAACCGATCTTTAAACAGCATTAATTTTATTACTTGCCCCTTGTTTACTTTATGACAGGACTGCATAGTCGAAGCTTTTAGGCCGGAGTCCTGGAGTGAGGTGGGCCGACAAACAGAGTGCGGTGCACATTGAAACAAAAACGACTTTTAATGCTTGGTGGGGTGGGGTGGGGTGCGTTGTGCAGAACTCCAGGCTCGGGCCATCCCTAGTCTGCAGTGAGGAGTCAGAAATATACAATAAGAGGTGATATTCAAAGTAGGAAGAATTTCTTTGACGCAGATTCATCAAAAACAGTTTTTTTTAAAAGATTTTTCTTTCTTAATATTTTAATGCAATTGTTAAGGCAAATACAAATGGAATATGATGTGAACGTGAGAACATTTATTGCTACAAGAACTCATTTAACTATCACAAGGTAACTGGCCCATCATGTGGGCAGGCCAAGCTTCCAGAAGGAAACAATGTATCTAAAAAAAATATAACAGCTCACAGGAAAATAAATAAACATTTTTGAATTCAGCGAGCAATTTCATGGGTAAACTTAAAAAAAATGTATTTTATTCTAATATTTTATTAAAACACCTTATCAAGTTAGTAACATCTTAGGCCTGGCAGCGTACGCTCTGAGTAAGCTTCCATTACTTTGCAACAAAATTTTGCTCGCACCGACATCGAAGGTATCGGTCGTCAGTATGTTGCTTGCATCAAATTAATTAACTTTTATCTTATATCATTTTTGATATATATTATATTTACTAAATAATTAACTTTACCTAAAAAATGTATTTTATTCTAATATTATTAATAAAACACTTTAAATGTTAGTATTCATTACTAAAATATGTGTTCTTGGAAAGGTATCAGTCTCAGCATGTTGCTTGCAGCAAACTTGATATTATTTATTTGTTTTCTTAAATATATTTTTTATTAAAAATTAACTTTTTTTACTATTATTATATATATATATAATATATATATATTATTATATAGAATTTATATATAATATATATATATATATATATATATAATATAATAATATAATATATATATGGCCAAACTCCAGATTAGGGGCACATATATATATCTCGAAAAGTACGCCACTTACAAAAAAAACAATTACATATTTGGAATCGGCGTATAAAGCTTATTACAAAAATGTAAAAAAAAATTAATAAAAAAAAACTGCAAAAAAAAAAACAAATTTGGATAGGGTATAAAGCTTATTACCAGAATATATATATATATATAATATATATATATATATATATATATATATATTATATATAATATATATATATTATATATATAATATATATATATATTAGGGGGCTCGACAAAAGATGGAATGTTTCCTTTGAGCTTCAATTTTGTAGGGGGGCTCGGGCCGATGGGGCCAGAGGGGGGAAGGTCCCACCGTCGTCCACCAGAGAACCCCGACAACTGATTTCTATGCGGTCTACTCTACATTTGGTGTTCGATAGTTAAATCATAAAAACGACATTAACATATTATAAGCTTCATACACTGTTCCAACATATGATAATTGGTATTCTGTAAATGTAACTTTTTTCCGATTTTTTTTACATTTTGCGTATTTAAGCTTTAAACCTGATTCCAAATATGTAACTGGTTTTCTGTAAGTGGCGTTACTTTTTTGAGATATATCTGTGGCCCTAATATGGAGGTTGCCCATAATATATTATATATATATATACAATATATATATATATATATATGTATATATATAATATATATATAATATTAATATTATATATATATATATAGTAAATCGAATTTTAGATATTTTAATATATAAAATTTTGTTTGAAAATGTATATATTTTTTTAGTAAATTTTTAGGGGCTCGAGCCGACGGCGGACGAGCCCGTCATCCACGGAGGGCGAGACCCGACTCTTGCATCTATGCGGATTACCCTACGACTCAGGAGTGTCAAACACGCGGCCATAGGCGCATGCGGCCCAGCGCAGACAATTTTAAAAAATTTACAAGATATTTATTTACTTAACTTAATCAAATTATTAATCAATTAAATGCGTGTATATTATATTATATATATATATATATATATAATATTTATATATATATATATATATATATATATATATTTATATAATATAATATAATATATATATAATTTAATTATATAAATTATATAATATATATATATATATATATATAATATATATACAATTGCTAAAAGAGTATATCTTATGATCAAACGGGGAAGTCACTGACTTGACTGTTTTAGAGTGAAAATTGAGTCGCTTTCGCTGACTCTTCTTGAGTCTCTGAGTTCTTGACAAATTATTAAGCTACGTCGGTATCCTCAAATACCATTTCTTTCAAACCGATAAAAGAAAATGTTTTGTTGATGAATAACAAATTTATCCTTAATTATTTTGAAAAAAAAACTGTTCATTTTTTTTTGATTAGTGAGTAACATTTAAGTTGTAATTGTTAATTTTTTATATAATATGGCTCACAAGAGAAGAAGTCTCGAGGATGAATGCCGAAATTTTCAGGAAAAATGGAAAACTGCTTATTTTATTACAGATTTTGGCGGTAAGCCTACCTGTTTGATTTGTTCGCAACAAATAACATGCAAAGATTATAACGTTAAAAGGCATTACATTTCTCTTCATGCTGCAAAATATGACAATTATTGTGGTACCATCCGCGATGAGAAAATTGCAAAGTTAGAAAAGACATTAAAAGCCCAGCAGTCTTTATTTAAAAATGTTAATAAAAAGGCTGATGCAGCATTGAAGTCAAGTTACTTAATTTCTTATGAAATAGCTGCTGCTTCTAAACCTTTTTCTGATGGAGAATATATTAAAAGATGTATAATGAAATCAGTAAGTAAGATTTGTCCTGAAAAAAATTAACATAAGTCTCTCAAGGAACACTGTTGCAAGCAGAATCTACGAAATGTCAGAAGATTTCACTAATCAGTTGATGGAGAGAGAGTCAAGTCATTTACTACACAGTCAAT
>JABUQX010122044.1:0-7500 GCA_015478945.1 Trachelipus rathkii | reverse complement strand
TATATCGAATTTTGCGTGTTTGAAACCGGTAGTTTTCATGAAGATTTTACTTAATTATGACATATTTATGACTTTCAGTAAGTCTCATTGAAATCGACGAAATGAGTTACAAATTAATAAGATCCCGTATAATTTTATTTGATTAGTTTTATTTAAAATAATGAAGATTCATATCCGCGTAATTGAAATTCTAACAAGACATTAATAATAGCTAACTGTTAACCTGATTGCTGTTACCCATTGCTTAATTTTTGAGAAAGTTGTGGATTCTTATACCATTAATATACTTGTATCGGTATCGGTACTCGGGATTGAGAAAACAACTTCGATATCGCTCCTTTCCTTATATATATATTATATATTATATATATATATAAATATATATTATATATAGTATATATATTTATATTATATTAAATATTATGTGAAATCACTTCAGCTATCAAAATGATTATGAACTTGCATTCATTAATTGGGGGGATCAATTAAAGAATTACTTTCTCGTTAGTGCTTATTCGAACAATAGTGATCACGGACAATTGGCGATTGGATTTGATCAATTAAAGTAATGGGTAATTTCTCTGCACATAATGCTCGGTTAGATAATAGGATAACACCACATTAAACGCTAACAAATAAAAATGGCAAGAATTCCTAATCTAAATGACCTTAACAGGAGGTCGGACTTGATAACTCCTCATCGTGGGAAGCGCTATCAAAAGACTGGTGGCAAGCGTTAGCTGGTCGTGTGCCAGCTGGGCCTTGCCGCAAGCTTCGCCGCCTTTGTTTTATGGCGTCTTTCTTTTGTTGTAAAGAACGAAGCGCGAAAGATTTGCAAATTTAAATAACTATATAGGTATAACAAGTATGGAGGCTTTACCAGAGGGTTGAAAGGGGTATGCACGAGACCGGCAAATTAGCCTCTTACAGCTGCATAACTCTAATGACATGCATGCTTTTGTCTTACAAAGATTTCCCTATGTGTAATTTCTACCTTAGACACTGGTGGCCCTCGACGCTGGACAAAAAATACACTGTTCCTCAACAACGCACGTGACCGTGGTTTGTGGATAGTTTCACAGTTTTTTTTCTATACCCAACCTTTCTGATTAATAATTACATAATGGGGAAGAGAAGAAAAGAATGGAAGCAACTAAATAAAGCGAAAAAATGTCATAAAAATAAGAGCTCGTATAGCGACACTTTCATTACATCTTGTAATCCTTTTTTCGGGGGCGTCGGGGATACCTATTTCCTCTATATTGTTTTGTTTCAATTTTCCAATCTTTTTCTTATCGTCCCTCTGGTTCTCGTCTCGACTTACTTTCAATGTCACATTCTCAGAGGTGAAACTAATGTCTCCACCGTTTGATTGCTTGCAATGGAACCTCTCCGGTAAGAGTTTCTTATTAACCTTGCGTTTTCAAATGCAGTTAAGATCCAATCATTTCACACCTGCGAATCTTCCCTTTGAATGGTAGAGTTCAAAATGATATTCCATTTCTGCTTTCTCCTATGTTTTATTATCAATTCTATTTTGACTCATCATTTGAAGGTCATTTTTATGTAAACCATGTTTGTATGGTTGGGAGTGCGAGTTAACAGTTCTGTTGTTGTGTTGTCCGATAGATGGCGCTTTCTGGGTGACAGGCAAGGAGAGATTTTGGTTGCTCCAGTCGAAGGTCGTTTGGAAGCTTCGCTCTGATGGTCGTTTGGCTGATGAAGGAACAATCACAGGGTCGTATGAGAAACGCGTGGTTTTTTTGGTTTGTTTTAAAGTTTCGATTTTGCTTGTAAATAGAGAGAGTTTTGCCTTCTGAGGTGCATTCTTTTCTTTTTGTGGATATTTCTACTTTTAATATTTTTTTTTTTTTTTTTTCTGTAGATGCTTGTACTCTTAATCTTTTCATTGATCATTTTAATATTAAAAGGAAAATTTTTAGTCTACAAGAGTAAGATGTTTGAAAGAAAGAAGAAAATGAGTCCTTATATTAATCATGCGGCTAATCTGAATAATACATCTTATAATTTCTTAAGAGGAAGCATTTCCACTAAATATAGTTTAGAATTTTGCTTTAATTCCTACGCTATACTCGCGCGCCGCTAGCTTTTATGAGAACATCTTCATATAGTACTAGCAGGTCCAGTTAGCAGCGGCTCACGTAGCTTCGACATGGGTTCTTTAATAAATTTTACATCATCTTTGATATAAAAAAATATATATAATTTTCTCTAAATCTGATATCTTCTTTTTATATGTAAGATTTGATCACGAATATGAATATAAAAATGTTATTTTCCTCTATATAAAGTCACTATAAACAGACCGCTCACCGAAGAAAATTTTTAATTTTTAATAAGATCGCAATTATTCAATATGATAATAGTTATTTTTGGTGACTAATTAATTGATGGAAAAGATGATATTTATTTTTCAAGGCCGTGAAATGAAAAACAAAGATTTTGAAATTGATGGATGATTCTTAATTTCTGGAGCTTCAACTATCTCTTTTTAAGCTTTTTCTAATGCAGGAGGACCATGACATCTCTCCTTTTTTTTTTTTTTTTTTCATAAGCTCAAATTCCTTTTTTTTTTTGAACTTTAGTATAGAGGGCAATTTCTTTATACATCCCAGCGTAGATACTTACGGTTTAACCTTTTTCTAAACTCATCCGCCATTTCCAGCTCGTCAGCTGGGCAGCGGAACAGTCTATTCAAAAGTTTGCCCCGCGATCTTCGCTAGAATTGTACAGAGTCATCTTTTAAAGAAAATTTTGTTTGATATAAAACATTTATATTTTTTAGTAACAATTTTTGATGTGTTTTTCTTCAATTTTTATTTAATTTAACTTTCATTTAAATTTATTATTTATTTATGTTGATGTTCACTACTTCATATTTTGTGCAGTTTGCATATTTATTTTATATAGCGCTAGATGGCAACTCAAAGGACGGAATTATTTTCTGTTTGAAAATTTTAGATATAAATAAATGGATAATTGACATGCAACAATAGATAATAGAAATATAAGATAAAACACCTCACCAATTTTGGAAACTCTTTTAATTAACATTTTGCCGTTTTTGGCTTTATTTATGATATAACATTTGTACTATTTGTAATATTTTTAACTTAAATTTGATTTTTACTATCGCAATTTTAGTTGTTAATTTTAACACAAGATGGCGCATGCATGCCTTCACATAGATTTGACGGGTGTCTTTGGATCACAATTTCCTTACATAGGATTTCACAATTTTTCACTTTCTTGTCATTTTCCATCGTTTGCATATTTTATCACTATTGTTTATTTTTATTATTTTTATTTTTATTATTATTATTATTATTATTATTATATTATTTTATTATCATAATTATTTAGATAGAGTTCGATAAAAAAAATAAGTTTTTTTTAGTAGTAGTAATTTCTTAACTACTATTTTTGATTTCTGATTTAAAGTGTTTTTAATTTTATTCATTGATATATTTATTTTACACCGATATGTTCTAAGTTGAAATTTTTAAAGTATTTACCACTACTTGGATGGGGGGAAAAAGGGGGTTTGGAGATTCTTGTTGGGTTAAAGGTCGCTTTGTTTTTCTTTTTACTGCGTGACCTAAATTTTTCAGGATGGTGGCGAGGAGGATTTTTGTTGTCAACTGCGGTTCTTTGTTTTTTTTTCATTTTCTAATTTTTGATTTCGTACACCAGGCGATTTGCCATGTAGGCGAGTGTGTGTATACTTACACAGGAGGAGATTTTGTGAGAAGAGGGTGGCGTGATTTTCAACTCAGCCTCTGATGACGAAACAGATGGGCCTCCCTCCTCATGCGAGGGGGAAAATCGTTGGGGAGATGGAAGTTTTGTCCTTCCCTCTTTTTGTGGACTTCTTTGTTTGCGTCCTAAGAGTCAGCTTTTTCGTTGATATCATTTTCTATGGGTTTGTTGTTGCTGACTGCTTTGAGTCACTTGTTAGGCGTTGGTTTTAGGCCTAAATCGAGAGCTTGAATTTGAATTTTCGCTTTCGAAGTAATAACGACTTTCTTTTCTTATTTTAATAAGGTTAATAAGAAACTTTTTCTTCACGTTATTAATTTTGACTCAAATAATCTATTTAATTGTCAAATATCACTAAATTCAAGTAAATCGCACACATAGAAAGTAAGGAATTTTTTTTTCCACATTTTTAACGCCCACTTATTCTAAGGGGTCACTTTGGGATATTGCAAATTGCAATATTGCACGTGTCACTATAGGGGTCAGCACTCCCCTTTGTCACTGTTTTTTTTAATAGAAAATTTTTTTAGGTTCATTTCAGAAGGGACTGCATTTTATTATTGCAGATTGCGATGTTGCAGGGTATTGCAAATTTTGCAATGTTGGCACGGGTCACTCTGGGCTGGCACCACTGATATCTAGGCTGAAATCACTTCAGCTATCAAATGATTAATGAACTTGCATTCATTAATTGGGGGGATCAATTAAGATTCTTCCTCGTAGTGCTTTATTCGACAATAGTGATACGGACAATTGGCAGATATGGATTTGAATCAATTAAGTTAACATGAGGTAATTCCTATGCACATAATGTCGTTAGATAAATAGGATAACACAACACTAATAACTAACACAATAAAATGGCAAAATTCCTAATTAAATGACTGTTAACGGAGGTCGGACTTGATACTCTCATCGTGGGGAGCGCTCAAAAGACTGGTGCAGCGTTAGCTTGGTGGTGTGCCAGCTGGGCACTTGCCGCCAAGCTTCGCCCTTTGTTGTGGCGTCTTCTTTCTTTTGTCAAGAAAGAGCGCGAGATTTTTGAAATTTTAAATAACATAAAAGTAGCGGTAGTGAAGCATAGTTGGAGGTGCTTGCTGTTAGCGCCAGAGGTTGAAAGGGGTAGTGCAGCGAGAACCGGAAAGTTAGCCTCTACAGTGTCATACCTCTAATTGATGACAATTGCATGCATTTGCTTCAAAGATTCCGCTATGTGTAATTTCACATCTATATATATTATATGTATTAGTAGACTTGCAGAACAGAAGTGGAAAATTATTTTTTATAGAAAAAATAGGAGAACAAATTCAAACGAGTTTAACAAGTACACAAACTACGACAACATAAATGAATTTTCTGTGCGTAGTATTTACAACTATTACAGCACAGATGCTTTACAAACATCCCTTTAGGTGTTAAGGAAGGTAGCTAGAAATAATTACTATGAGTCAGTCAACCAAAGCGGTGATTAATGAATAGATGAGTATATGGGTGTAGATAATCATAAGTATAATAAAGTAATAATGAGGCGTGAATATAATAATAATTAATAGTCTAAGAATTATTAAAGAATTTTGAGAATTTTTTGGTCTTTAGATAAATTATGGTCCGATTTATTGATATTGGTCTTCTTGATTCTAACAGAAATCAGGATATCATTATGCTGAGACGCATAGTTCAAATTTAAGTGGGTTCATCGGATGCTCCTTACGAGATGTCGTGATGGAAGAAGTGCGATTGTCTAAATAGCTGTTCACAACTCTACACTACAAATATTTGTGCCGATCTTTATATTTCTCTTACTATAGAGAATCCCTTACGCGCTGCAGTTTGACGGATGTAAATGTAATCAGTTATACCGCGCAATCCTGGTGAACAGTGAAATATTTGATAGTACATACTCAGGTGATCCGTGGTTTCGTTAGATGTGTACCAGTTTTTGGAAATTTTTTTTTTGTGTTTTTTAAGGAAGACAGGTTAACAAGGACCACACACAGCTACACCGGGAAGGGCGAGCGACGCCTGTCAGATTGCAGTGTAAGAGAGTGGGTGTGTTGCTCGCCCTAAATTGAATTAGAGTGGCTGAGCACGCAGACGCCGACGCTGAAGCGAATGCAAGCAGTCTGACACTCATACGCCCGACCAGTGACTGGGTCTCTCAGTTAGTTGGTCAAGTGCTCTACCGCTGAACTACCGGACGTTATTTGATATAGTTCCATTCCTTCTTTCTAACGGCAAGAACAACTGCATAGTCGACGCCGACTGCGCCGAGCAACCCAAGCTAATCAATATGATGTATGATCGAAATTCTGGCTTTATCAACACGATTATTAATGGTCGTTGTCATCATGTTATATCGCACGCCCTCTAACATTAAGATAGTTTTTGTAGTGAATGCGGAACTCAAGAGCAAAGTTTTCGTTATTCTGGCTTATTGAGTTAATTTATATAGGTAATAATGTTTGTACTCAGAGATTATATACTGATAAAGTACTTTTATTGCTACTTCTACAGCGGTCTATTAAGGTCTGGGCTAACCAACTACAATGCTCTAAGACAGCGCTTCCCAACCTTTTTCCGCTCCTGTACACCTTGATTTGGCTTTTCATGTTTTTTAGTATCCTTCTTATAAAATCCCTTCACGGGGTCATTGTAATTAGTAGGGATAGCTAAGCCAAGAAAAGCTTTGTTTTTGTTTGGTAGTAAGTTTTTAGGTCTGCTGCCACACTTATCATTTTCCACTTAAATACAGAATAACTATATATACATTTAAATAATAAATATATATAGCATATATATATATAATATATATATATATTATACTATATATATTATATATATATTATATTATTATATATATATAATATAATATATATATAGCTATATATAATATGGGAAAGTTCTATATTTGAATCAGTGTATTTTTCTGAAAAAAATTTCTAAGTAAGCCCATTTATTTTTTTAAGAAAATTCTTTAGTGGAAGCTTCTGGAATTATGCAAGAAGCTTTGCCACTAAAGAATTTTCTCTAAAAACTTAACTTAAACTTTTCTGAACTTGGAAGTTTTCAACTTAGAAAATTTTTTCAGAAATATGGCACTGATTCAAATATAGAAGCTGTACATATTATAATATATAATATATATATAATATAGTATATATATTTATTATATTTATAAATTTAATTCATTATTATATATATATATATATATTTATATATATATTATTTAATTTTAGAGCTTACATTTTCAATTTTTATAATAGCAGTCCTAACATGGTGGCTGGGCAATTCTTCCTTTATTAGCTTTCCGCCATTCCAATAATTTTTACATACCCACCGGTCTGTGCTGAGTCGATTTCACCCAGTGGTGCTCGTACCCCAGGTTGAAAAGCGGCTGCTAATCTCTAAGACGAGACGCTACAGACGGACTTCAGATAGTTGTCCCGTACCCACTGCCTCTATATTAAATCAACATAACTTGCAGACTGTAGCCGAAACGATGGCTCGAGTCCACTCATTTCGTTATCTCTCGAAGAGAGGCCTCGCGCACTTTTATTATATATATATACTATATTACTATAGTATATATATATACACTATATTATCTATGATCTATATGTAAAATAGTATAACGTAATATTACTATAAATATAGCTAAATTAGGTTATTACTGACTAAGTATAATTAGAGGTATGATATCTATTTTTCTTGGGAGCCATG
>JABUQX010122043.1:2500-15000 GCA_015478945.1 Trachelipus rathkii | reverse complement strand
CTCTCTTCCATTGTCTCCAGGACTTGATGGAAGCCATCACCTTGTTCACTGCGTACGTTCGAAGGTTCTCTAGCAATTAATGAAGGTGGCTGTACAGGAAATCATCACATTGTTGTCAGCTTACTTGTTACCGTGAAAGTTTTTTTTAAAAGAGACATGCTGCTCCTCTTTGATAGTATCTTTCTGACAAATCTATCGTAAAGTACACGAATTTTTTGGTACATCGAACACATCTATTTTGATTTTCTCGTTAGACAAAACAGAAAATCAGACACTATATTTTGAAAACAGTCATCATCAGTATTCAATACCTTCACGAACTGTTTTATCAACCTGAGAATTATGTGGAGTGGGGGAAATATGACCTTATCACAGTTGAAGATTGGTACATTCACAATGTTTGGCATCCTTGCTACCACTCCTTCTGGGTCCAGCGTTTCCCCCAATCTAGACCGATTCACATGCACATAATGCATGTCTACTTCGTGAAGACTTTATGCTGACCAAGTAGCAAGCTGACCATTGTGAGATCCACGCATATATTCTAGTTATGCTCGTGAGGTTTGAGTAAGTCAATCACAGTTTTTGTGATTATGTTCTTCTCGCAAATGTACTTTGAATGCATTTTAAGTTTGCTTCTTAAATCATTTGACTCTAATATTAAATGAAACACACATTCCCGTTGTACAACTTATTGAAGCTATTAAGAAGCATCGTCGCTTTGCTGGAATATACGAGGTACAACCCAATTCCCTGAGAAGAGATGGTATATTATGAGAGTAAAGAATGTGCTTTTCTTCTGAAAAATAGTCTATCAAAATCATGTCCTTTTCCCGAAAATATGACGCTTTTTGCTGAGCTGTGCAATAGATTTTTTTCTCGCAGCCTGGAGGATAATAAGCTACTTCCTTTGGAGAGGGTCATGTTACGCACTAAGTCATTTAGTTCTGTTTGCTAAACAGCTGAGGGGTTGATGATTGCACGTGATCAGATGAGGAGTCTATTGATTCCACAACTATATTTTCATGCACCTTATCACAACCCTCGTCATCTTCCTCACCGTGTTCTCCATCTTCATCTTCAGAAGAGTCAAAACCATAGAAAATACGTACCGAGATTTCACAGAATCATTGATAGGTGGAAGTGCTGATGGGAATTCTGGGATAGTAGAATGCATGCAGGTATCTGGTTTATTTACACATCTATATCTACTTGGGGGAGCCATTATTAAATCTGCAAAAGATATAAGGAAACGTTTTGTTGTTCACATAAATTTTAGATACAAAGCTACAAAGATATCGAAATGTAATGATGGTGCAAATCTAAACTTAAATTACAATCTATATTAATAAAATGTAATGATGTAAGTGTACAACCATTAGTTGTTGTCCTCTTTTCTCCAGTGCAAATACCAATGGCTGTACTTTTCTACGTTTATTAAAAGCTTCAAATTGAGTGATAAATATTGCATAGACAAGAAAACCGACGCATATATGAAATCACCGTCGAAAAATAACAGAAACAATTAAGTTATCCATTCAACAGAAAAGGAGTAAAACAAATTTTCCAAGTGTAATTGAAAGTTTTAAATAAGATTATATTTTATTGGTTAAATTTCAAGTTTTCCTCTTCTTCTTCTTCATTTTCATTTTCATTTTCATTTTCATTTTCTTTCATTTTCATTTTCATTTTCATTTTCATTTTCATTTTCTTTTTCTTTTTCTTTTTCTTTTTCTCTTTCTTTCTTTTTCTTTTTCTTTTTCTTTTTCTTTTTCTTTTTCTTTTTCTTTTTCTTCTTCTTCTTCTTCTTCTTTTTCTTTTCTTCTTCTTCTTCTTCTTCTTCTTCTTCTTCTTCTTCTTCTTCTTCTTCTTCTTCTTCTTCTTCTTCTTCTTCTTCTTCTTCTTCTTTCTTTTCTTCTTCTTCTTCTTCTTATTTCTTATTTCTTATTTCTTATTTCTTATTTCTATTTCTTATTCTTCTTATTCTTCTTATTCTTCTTATTTTCTTCTTCTTTTTTTCTTCTTCTTCTTCTTCTTCTTCTTTCTTCTTCTTCTTCTTCTTCTTCTTCTTCTTCTTCTTTTCTATCTTCTTCTCTTTTCTTTTCTTCTTCTCTTTTTTCTTCTTTTCTTTTTCTTTTTTTCTTTATATCTTTTTCTTTTTCTTTTTTTCTTCTTCTTTCTTCTTTTCTTTTTTTCTTCTTCTTCTTCTTCTTCTTCTTCTTCTTCTTGCTTTCTTCTTCTTCTTCTTCTTCTTTCTTCCATCCCCCTTGTTGTTCTTCTTTTTTTAATTCTCATCTTTCTTCTATCTTCTTCTTCTTCTGTTTTATCTCCTTCATTTCTTTCTCCATTTTCTCATCTTCTTCTTCTTCTTCTTCTATCTTCTCATGATGTGCATAAAACTATTAAATCTTTTTATGTGTTTTACTATATTTTTTAGAAAGCATTGATATCCGTTCCTGATCAAAGATCAATCGACCAGCTTAGAGCTCATGGCATTCGAGGAAGACTTTTAAATTGGATTCAAAATTGGTTATTGAACCGACGACAACGAGTCGTTATTAATGGTGAATGCTCAGATTGGGCGAATGTTATTAGTGGTGTACCCCAAGGGTCTGTCCTGGGTCCCAATATGTTCATTATATATGTAATATGACATTAAATGATAATATTTTAGCAATATTTTTGAAATTTGCGGATGAATACGAAACTTGGAAATTGCATAATATGTGAGATAGATTACTATCAATTACTAAAAACGTTATTAACAAGATTGTAAATTGGTCAAAAAAAACATGGCAAATGAAATTTAATACCGTTAAATGTAAATTTAAACATGTTGGGAGTAGGAACAGTGAATACGATTACAAAAATTAGATGACTTAGTTTATTCAAAGTTGTCGATGAGGGAAAAGGATCTCGGAGTATAATTAATAAGAGATTTTTAAAGTTTCGAGACAATTGCTGAAGCTGTTAAGAAAGCAAATTTAAATGCTTAGGCTTTTATTGCCAGAAACTTCGATTATAAATCTAAAAATATAATACTTCCTCTTTATAAAACATTAGTTAGACCTCATCTGAATACGCAGTACAGGTTTTGGAGGTCCGTACCTCAAAAAGGACATAGAAAAAATTATAGAATTCATAGAAGAGCCTAAATTAAAACCGGAATTGAAATTTAAGTCATACGACCAACGACTACGCGAATTAGATATACTTCTTTAGAAACAAGAAGATTGAGAGGAAAATTAATAGAAGTCTTCAAATACTAATAATTTGAAAAATATCGATTACAGGAATTTCTTTAGAGATGATGTTTACGAGTAACACGAAGTAATGGCCATAAACTTTGTCATAAACGATTTCAAACCAATTAGCAAAGAATTTTCTTCTCTTTACCGATATATCTGACACGTGGAATAGTCTTTCTTATGAAAATGTGAACAGCAACAATACGATTCTATCAAGAAAAAGTTAGATAAACACTTTAGGGAAATTGGTCTGGTAACTTCAATTCAATCTTAATCTTACTTTATTAAAACGATAGAATTAGATAAGGTGAAATCAAACGAACTATTGCGATCATTTGGTAAATGTTAATGAAATCAAACGAACTATTGAGATCATTTGGTAAATGTTAAAAGAATTTGGGCGCCGAACTTATATTGAACAGTTTTAATGTTTACCGCTTAGAGGGTTAGTTCTAACGCTCTAAGTCGGTAGTCTCATTACACTATCATCTTAATTTGTAATAACAGCTTTGATGTTCACCGTTTAGAGGGTTATTTCTAACGTTCTAAGCCGGTGACATCATCGATCACACTATCTTAATATTTTGTAATAACAGTTTTGATGTCCAACACTTAGAGGGTTATTTCCAACGTTCTAAGCCGGTGACCTCATCGACACACTATCATCTTAATTTGTAATAACAGTTTTGATGTCCACCGCTTAGAGGGTTATTTCTAACATTCTAAGCCGGTGACATCATCGATCACACTACATTAATATTTTGTAATAACAGTTTTGGTGTTCACCGTTTAGAGGGTTAAGTATAGCGTTCTAAGCCGGTGACCTCATCTTCCCTCAGACTAGCCTTGAGTGGACTGTAAAGTCTTTGCTAGTCGGTGTTCTGTAGTGTTCTGTAGTTCTTCTTCATTATTATTATTATTATTATTATTATTATTATTATTATTATTATTATTATTATTATTATTATTATTATTATTATTATTATATTATATTATTATTATTATATTATTATTGTGATTATATTATATTTTATTATTAATTATAATTTTTATTATTATTTATTATTATAATATATATATTTTATTATTATTTTATTAATTTATTTTATTAATATTATGATATATTAATATTATATATTTTATTATGATTATTATTATTATTTTATTATTATTATTATTATTATTATTATTATTATTATTATTATTATTATTATTATTTTTATTTTTATTTTTTATTTTTATTTTTATTTTTATATTATTATTATTATTATTATTATTATTATTATTATTATTATTATTATTATTATTATTATTATTATTATTATTATTATTATTATTATTATTATTATTATTATTATTATTGTTATTATTATTATTTTAAGAAAATTTAAATCAGCGTCAATTTTAACTTACTTTTCACAAGTTCTTTCTTTTCTTCTAAATAATTCTTTATTTTCAGAAGAAAATTTATTAAGGACTATTCTAGAATAAAAAGAAGTTAAAGCCTTTAATATTGTACCAATATTTTGCCTGTATACTTCAGGCATGATCACGGTTAACTAACTATTTTTTATAATGCAGCTTACAAAAATAAATTTCTAAATATAAAAAAAAAATCTAAAATTATTTTACATTAATTGTGAAGTTTAAAAATAATTTTGGTGGAAAATCAAAAAAGCTTACATTATTTTTTCATATACAGCTATTATCATGGATGCTAGTTGTACCTGCAAAACACTCAAATATTCAAAAAACATTCAAGCATTCATTCATTTCATTAAATTTCACTTTGATGTCTGGCTTAAGTTTTTTAATAAAAAGAGATTCTACTATACGAAGATAGTTGAAATTACCAACTTGAAATAAAATTTTAAAACAACTACCAATTTCTTTAGTAATATAATATTATTATTATTATTATTATTATTATTATTATTATTATTATTATTATTATTATTATTATTATTATTATTATTATTATTATTATTATTATTTTTTTTATTTATTATTATTATTATTATTATTATTATTATTATTATTATTTTCCTTTATTAACTTATCATTTTCATTTCTCACTATATATTATAATATTTATTTATAAATATTTTCTTTAGTTTTTTATTTAAGTATTTAAATGTTTGAGAAATATAAATTTTTGTAAAATATACATAATTATTATATTTATATATTCATTTTATTAATTTTATTATTATATGTTATATGTTTTAGTATTATTATTTTTAATGATTTAATATTATTAATTAATTTATTATTATATAATTATTATATTATTTTTATCTTGTTATTATATTATTATTGTTAATGCGTAATAATATTTATTTTTATTAATGTAATAATTATTTATTTTAATTTATTATTTATTTGATCATTTTGAATTTTTTTTATTGCTTTAAATAACTAGGAATTTATTATTCATTTGATTTTTAATGGATTATATATACTTATATATTATTACTATTGTTTAAATATTTAACTTATTTTATGATGATCCTCATAGACTTCTTGTTAGCAAGCATTATTTAATTGTCTTATTAGTATAAATTTTTATTCTTCTATAATTTTTATGTAGAGTGTATTTTATTATTATTATTATTTTTAAATTATTTTTACAATTGTCATTCTGGTAGTTTTTGTCAGAATTTTCAATGAAATAATTTGTAAAAATGTTTTAGTAAGTCTTTTGACAATATATTTTTCTCCTAAAAAGTGTTTAATGAAAAAACTTAAATAACCTTTACCATAAGTATAAGTAGAAGTAAGTAGTATATAGTTAAGTTAATGGTATATATATTAATAATATAAGGGAAATATATAATAATTTTAAATTTTATAAATATAATAAATATATCTTTATATATATTTATTATATATCTAATAATATACTAATTAATAAATATTACACTATTTAGTATTGACATTAATAATATATATAATTTATATTATTATATTTCAAAAAAGTATTAAATTTTAAAGTTGCTATAATTGATAAACAATTTATTATTGTAAATATTTAAATCTTCATACTAATTTAACTTCATATTTAAACACTTAACTACAACTTAACTACTACATCTTTACTTAACTACTAACTAAACTACTAACTTGCTGCTGCTTGCTACATTATATAAAGTAATATAATGATAATTAAATCTAAATAATAATAATAATAAATAATTATACCAATAAGGTACAATAATTTAATAATAGTAATACTAATAATAATAATAATAATAATAATTAATAATTAATAATAATAATAATAATAATAATAATAATAATATAATAAATATTTAATCTGCATACTATTAACACCACGTGGTCATAATAATGAAATTTAGGTGCATAATATTAATAATAATAATAATAATAATAATAATAATTAATAATAATAATAATAATAATTAATAATAATAATAATAATAAATAATAATAATTAATAATAAGAATAATAATAATAATGATAATAATAATAATAATAATAATAATAATAATAATAATAATAATAATAATAATAATAATAATAATAATAATAATAATAATAATAATAATAATAATAATAAAAATAATAATTAATAATAATAATAATAATATAATAATAATAATAATAATAATAATAATAATAATAATAATATTAAAGAAAATCATAGCAAATCTTATAACAAGAAAAAATTAAAAAGAAAAATCTAATAACGAGAAAAAATTAAATAAAATAATAAATAAAGAAATAGCAATTATAAATTAGAAATAAAATTAAAAAAAAACAAAATGTCCTGTAATTTACTTTATATAATTAACGTTAAATTAATTAATATAAGTTTTGCTTTTATTAAAAATGAGATTTCTATAAAGTTTTTTAATTAAAACTCGATTAAATAAATTATTAAAAATCAAAAGTTTTCAGGTTTGAAAAAACTTATTTTTCTGATAATTAGATTAATGAAGCAGGAAATATTTACTACAAAATCATTAATACAATTCTATATATATATATATTATATATATTATATATATAGTATATATATTATATATATATTTATATATATAATATATATATTATATATATATAATATTATATATATATTAGTATATATATTATATATATATATATATATATAATTATATAATTATATTATATATATAGTATAATTATATATATATATATATATATATAAATATATAATTATATATATTATTATATATATATATATATATTATATATATATATATATATATATATATATATTTAGTGATGGGACGATTAATCGTCATCGTCATCGTCAATCGGCAAAAATCGGCATATTTTTTACATCGTCATCGTCATCAGTCATCGTCAAATTTCAACCGATTATTTTGCCGATTAATTGAACAAATATTAAGAATTTTTTGAATTAATAATTAAAACTCAAAATAATAATAATAATAATAAATAAAATAAAATATATTAACAATAATTATAGTTACAATACACCTTATTCATGTCAATAACAAGCATAATCTTAACTTATATATATATATATAATACCACTTAATATATATATATAATATAATATTATATATATATATATATATATATATATTTATATATATATAATATATATATATTACTATATATATATATATATAATATTATATTTATATATATATTATATATATATATATATTATATTATATATAATATATATTATATATATATATATATATATATATATATATATATATATATATATCCATTTTGCTTATGGTATGTATGACATTCCAGTGCCTAATGGTTCGCCTTTCTGTTATGCGTTCATATCCACACTCATCCTCCAGACAGCATTCACACCCCTCTCTAGATCAGCGGTCTTCCAAAAACTTTTTTGATCGTTACCCCTAAACGAAAATAATTATAAGTTATAGCTGTACCCTCTATAGGCCTATAATATAAATTATAATATAATATAATATAATATAATAATATAATATAATATAATATAATATAATAAATTAATATTATATATAATATAATATAATATAATACATAACAATATGCACATAATAGTATAATATAATATACAATATAAGACACGGCGAACATTGATAGAACCTCACAGGCTCACACTAACGTGATACACGATCATACACTCGCATGTGATCGTGAGCCTACTTCTTTGGCGTACCCCCAAATATCGCTTTGGGTACCCCCCGGGGTACGCGTACCCCACTTTGGAGACCACTGTTCTAGATAACATCTTGCAGACATCCCTATCCCTTATATCCATATGTGTAGGGAGAAAAAATTGCCCACATCGTATGTCCTGCGTGTCGTAGAAGGCGACTAAGGGACGGTGGTAGTTAGGTTGGCTGCCTACTACCACGTATCTTTTGCCAGGAATGCTAATGCATGCCTCAGAGAAGGTCGTGATCGCAGTAAGCGCCCTTCTATCCTTCGGGGAAAATGTATGAATCGTATCTGTATATGAAATGTCAGAGGAATAAATGTTGAGGAGATGAGGAGAGAGGTGATGGATGTATTTAGAAAGGGCAAATTTGATTTGCTCGCTGGACTGAAACAAAGATGAAAGGAAACGGTGAAAATGAGTAGTGTGGTGTGAAATGTGTTTGTGTTTGCTGTGGAAAGGAATGAGAGGGGGATAGAAGGATTTGCAATTCTGATGAGTGAGTTGTGGTAGAGAGCTATGGTAGATTTTGTGTGTGTGAGTACTAGAAGTCTAAACTGCAGTGGTTCTCAAACTGTGTGACGCGTCACCTTTGGGTGACGCAGCTTCCCCTCAGGGGTGACGCGAAAGATTGAACATTTTCTAATTGTATTTTCAGTTTTCATTTAAAAAATTTAATCGATTTTGAATTTTCCAACTTTGTTAAGTCATGATTTGTAGTTAATTTTATAAAAACTCGGCCTTTGAAGGCAAGGTTTTTCAAAAAATTATGTGATGAGATGGGATCTGAGCATTCATCTTTATTGTACTTCAGCACTTCGCGATGTCTCTCTCTTCGTAACGTATTGGATTGAATGTATGAACTGCGACAGGAAATTTATATTTTCCTTAAAGAGGAAGGCCATAAATATGCCGATTATTTTGTTAACGAAGATTTTCTGCTAAAGCTAGCATACTTATGTGATATTTTTAAAAAGCTGAATGCTCTGAATCTCTCTCTGCAGGGAAGATACATGCACATTTTGAAAGGGATTGAGAAAATTTCGGCTTTCATAAAAAAACAAAAATTATGGAAAATAAAAATGAATGGAAAGATGGAGGCAAAGAATGTATTCTAATATATGGCAAACACTTTTTTTGACCTTCAAATGGGATTGATTTTCTCTCATTGATATGAAATCCATTTTTTTGAAGAACACTTATCAAGCTTATTGGCCGAGGGTTTCGATCAATATGGATAAATCTTCATGGATTCATGATCCATATTATGTTTCCTGCCCTCCATCTGACTTTACCATTGCGTAAAAAGAGAATCTAATTGAACTGTCTTGCGACAATTCGTTGAAAATAAAATTTAGTGTCATGGAATTAACAGAATTTTGGATGTCGGTAAAAAATGAATATCCACTTCTGAACGGTAAAGCTCAAAAAAATTTAATTCCATTTGCGACTTCTTATTTATGCGAAGCTGGATTTTCGGCTGTCGCTGTAACAAAAACTAAATATCGATCAAAAATCAATGTAGAAAATGAAATGAGGGTGGCTGTATCCAATCTGATTCCCAGATTTTCGAAAATGTGTGCCGATCAACAGGCTCATCCATCCCACTAATGACTAATTAAAGGTAAAATATTTTAATGTTTTTTTTTCAATAGAATATATATATTTCTTTCTTTCTTTAATTCTTTCTCTGTATTCTCATATATATATAGTATATTATTTATATTATATATATATATATATATATATATATATTATATATATATATTATATATATAATATTATATATATATATATATATATATATTATATATATATATATATATAGAGCAAATCCTGGGAATGCTTTTGGCATGCTGTAATCATGCAATATTATTGTAATTTAATGATTAATAATTAATAGACCCTATTTTATAAATTGTATATAACGTTAGTGTGGCAAATAACATGGGGTGGACTCGGAAAACTTGAATTGTCAGGGAGCCGCGATCGAAAAAGTTGAGAAACCACGGTTCTGAAAGGTAAATTTAGTTTGAACAAGATCAAAATTTGTGTGGTTGCGACATATGAACCATCTGAGGGAAAAGTTGACAGAGAACGAATTTTCTGGGATAATCTGAATGATTTTTTGGATGGGGGGAATAGGAGATTCATTTCATTGCCACATATCAGCCCATTCAAGGATTTTTTTTTAACAGTTGTCACCACCACACATCACGGGCAGAGCCCTATTCAAGGAGGGTGTATTACTCCAAAAGTTTCACCCCCTCTAGCGCAAATTAGGCATATGAGCACAGACGCAGGCTTTAAAGTGGGGATTAAATTCAGTAGGAAATTACAGAAGATGAAGAGAATTCCGCAAAACAGAGGTGGTGGGAAAGAAGGAAGCACCCCAGCAAACTAGCCTGGAGTTACCAATGTCAACACAATACTCGTGCGCAGATAAAGCACCTATTGTGCTACGAAGGCGTAGTTAAGGGTGGTGGTACGCGAGTGATAAGTTCCTCGAGCACTTGCTGCTGCGTACCATATAGATGATTAGAGATAAAGCCACCAACATCGCCCTTGCCAAAAGATAGAGGTCAAGTGAACTGGAAAGTGCAGAACAGTTTATAAGCCTTTTTGCCGTTGACTCGACCCTGTCCAAAAGCCGGGTGAAACCAGAGCCCCCCCCCCCCCAGATATGAGAGCAGTACTCCATACATGGGCGGATGAGACCTTTTTTTAGCGGAGCAACTGAGAAAAGGAGGAAATTTTTACAGTCTAAACAGAAACTTCCAGTTCTTTCAGGCCGCCCTAGCAACCATTGTGATTTGAGGTTTCACAAGACATTTTTTTGTTCATTTTAAGGCCAAGGATGTTTATTGTCAACACCAGGAGAGACGACAGAACCGTCGAAAGAGACAGGAAAGTTAGAAGGTATTTTGGAGAAGGAGATTTGTAAAAGTTGGGTTTTTAAAGAATTGAATTTCACAAAGTTATTTCTATCCATCAGCGAGAATAAAATCGGAAAGATTAAGACGAGAGGCAATTCCAGAAGTAAAAGTGGGAGTAGAATTGATATGAGTTAAAGAATGAAGGGTCGAGTCATCGGAATACGAGTGGATAGATTAGAGGTGCAGGTGAGAGATCTTAATGAAAGGTAGCTAATAAAAGTAGGAGAAAGAAAGAACCCTTGAGCGACACCACTATTGACAGAAAAGAAGAAGAAGTCGCCACCATCAACAACAGCCGATATTGAGCGATTTTAAAGAAAACTAATGAAAGGAGGAAACCCAAAGGAGGGGAGCTTGGAGAGCAGTGACGCGTGCCATACTCGGTCAAATGCTTTGGATATGTCAAGCGCCACCACGCAAGTCTCCCCGTAGTTCCTTAGAGCGAAAAACCATAAATCGGTTTGATAGGAATGTATATCGCCAGTAGACTTCGTGCATCGAGAGCCGTACTGGTGATCGGAGTGAGTTTCCAGATGATCTAAGAAGTGAGTTGAGAACGGTTTCAAAGATCTTAGATAGAATAACAAGTGAGAGCTACAGGGCGATAGTTAGAAGGATCAGAGCGGCTTTCCTTTTTCGGAATGGTTGACATGTGAGAGGTTCCAACACTGAGGGAGGGAAGTGCTAGTATTGAGACATAGAGAATATGTTTGAGCTAGGGGCCGAAGAGATTAGCCCTTTCCGTTGGAGAATTAGCAAACACAATGATTCAGAGCGAATAAAGGAAGGAAAGGCAGATTTACAGAAGTTGCTAGAGATGAAAGATTTGTCAGTAGGAGAACAAGGAGGTTAGCGCACTTTCCTTTGATGAAAGCCAGCTTGCTTGTCGAAGAGTATCCCCTGCAACGATTTCTAGCTGAATGAAAAGTGAGAAGTGATAGGAGAACGAGAAATTTTTTCCACACCTCGATAGGCCACTGTCATCTTAGCCTGAATGGCCAGAGAAAAGCACGATCGAACCATGGATTATGAGGAAAGAAAGATTTTGTTTTAGAAGGAATGAATGAATGAGGAAAAAAAAATTTATCTGAAGAAGGATTGAACCTGCTCATCCCATCAAGGATTACAGCTCCCTC
>JABUQX010122042.1:27500-28550 GCA_015478945.1 Trachelipus rathkii | reverse complement strand
GGCAACAACGTTAACCCATAAAATGACCTTCAATTGTTTGCCGCAATAATTCCTTTGATTGCCCAGTGAAAATTAATGATAAAAAGTTACTGAAAACTGAAACAGTGTAAAAAGAAACATTAATGAAGCCACAAACAAAAATTATGAAAATCAAAAGAGTCAGAATATTAAAATTTAAAAATATGGGAAAACCCATAAAAAAAATTTTGAACACAAACCTTCTAGGGGCTTCACACTGTAAGGGAAATTGGGCGGTGTAAGCCACAAAAATGTCCCCAAATAGAGCATATTTGCTAAAATTTTTAAAAATATAATTGTTCATATTATGTCAATCAATCTTCTTGATTGAAAAAAAGAAAAATAATAAATTTTTACCTGTTTTTTTTTCAGCAGGCTGTGTGTTTTTTTCATGAAAAAAAAAAAACGTTTTTTTGGGAAAAAAAAAAACGAGCTTGTTTTTACTTTTTTTCCTCATTTTTACCTTAACCTTACCTAAATATCATAATCCCCCAAAAATTTTAATTTTCAAACAAAACAAAGGTTTTATCAAATCATAACAAAAAAATAACAAAGTTTATCATAAACATAAGCATAAAAAAATAAGTTCTTTGAATTTATAAATAAAATCCAAAATAGGTAAATTTATTATAACCATTAAAGCAGTAATTTAAATCATGTATATATTAAAAAACGCCTGTGATCTAATGAACTATTGATTCAAGTCAATTTCGAGTATCATCTGTTGGGATAAACATAACATAAAAAATAACAAATAAGTTCTTATATACTGACCAAACCCACGAATATATGCTTACGCAACAAATTTTTAGCATCAATAAAAACAACTCGTGATATCATAACCGAACTAAGAATATAATTTGTTGTACAAATGCAAACCTAACATACCTCGCTATGAATAATCCGCTAACCATCCTGGAAAATTACAACAACAACAAAAATAAAAAGTAGCTAAACAGGTCATACAATACTCGATAGGTCCCACTTTTCCCCGCATATCAGCAACAGGTAAGCCGTATATATCTAACAAAA
>JABUQX010122042.1:0-25000 GCA_015478945.1 Trachelipus rathkii | reverse complement strand
TATATATATATATAATACTATATAGTACTATACTACTGTCTATATATAATATACCTATATATATATTATATACCTATATATAACCTCACTCTAATATATACCGGCTATACTATACGTCATATTAATAATACTATAATATAATATAATAATAGATTATGTAGATATATAAAGACATTTTAGCTCGATAATGTTAATTTAAGTTAATGATCAGAATTTATAATGTCATTTTGAAACAAATTAATAATATATAGCAAGATATATTTAATATAGTATTAAATTGATATATATTATTATTATATTCTATGTAAAATATTATAATAAAAGACGTCTTTCTATGGCCAATTAATTCATAAGTAATATATATACAGTGGAAATGCAATTATGATTTCACTATATTTTTTTATTGCACGTCTATAATATACGTGGCATTTGTCCCATATATTATATAGAGAGGGGAACTTGAATCCAGGGGATAACTAGGTTTGGATCCGGTACACGATAGTTAAATATAAAAACTCATTGCCTCGGACTCTCTGATCGATATATATAATTATTATATTATGTTAATCCGAATTTAGTTTGTATTATATTTTATAAACTATATGTAAAAGGGTGTTTGGAAATTCATATTTTGAAATAAAGGTGTGTTCATATTTTTTAAAGAGAATAAGTTTTAATAAAGAATTAAAGGAAATAAAAGACGACATCTTTTTGATAAAAAAAAATTTCTATTTATCTGTTTTAAGTTATCATTCGATGTATGCGTATAAGATTATTATATATACATTTTGTATTTTCTTTAGGTAGTATGGCATCTACGCCCAACTAATATACTTATTATCATTTCTATTAATCATATTGTAAATATATTATTTATATATTAAGTAATATAAAGTATAACTTAAACTGTTTTCTTTCTTATCAACTTTTTTATTTTGCTAAACAGGTAAAGGTTTTCTATCATTCGATTAGGTTTATCATTCTACCATACTAGCATTACGAATATATATATATATATATAATTCTTCTAGCTGCCTGCAGTAAGTAGACTTAACGTAACTCAGATGGGTTCAGGGGCCAAACAGATTTCTTTATTCCTAGTTTTCAATGTTTTGTAAAGTCTTCTATTCCCGCAGAGCTATTCTTGGAAGTGTTTTCTGCATGCCAAAAAGTCATGTGAGGTTTCTTCTTGATTTCCTTCTGTGCCTCTCTCTCTTGTATGTCTGTTTCATTGTGTGTTGTTTCTTATTTCGATTGTCCTTTATTCAACTGTCGCCATAATTCCTCTTTTATGTATTGTGTGAATCATAGCGCTTTGTTTCCTTCTGGTGATACGAGTTTCTATTTTGAAAGCATAGCTGTGTTTATATAAAGGATCTCTTTTCGATACGATGATCTTGCTCAAAGTCTTTTTTTTCTGAATCATCTTGTTTTCTTAACCCAAAAATCACATTCGTCTTCCTCTCTCGATGTTTTTTGTATCCTTTATTCATGTGTTGTCTCTTCTCACATAATGTTTATTGCTGTTACTCTGGGACTGTCCTTCCTTCTATTTATTTGTGTTGTGTCTCGTCATACAACATTAGATAACATGTGGTTATATTTTCACATTTCCTTGCATCTTCGGTTTTGCTGTGCTTTTGTGATAGAGTTGTGTGTTGTGATAGGTGGTGGTGTGTGTGGGCACTATGATGGTTTGGGCTTCCCCTACTCAATCTAAATGAGCCTATTTGTGAAGAGCTTTTAGAATCTTTGATTCGTCATTCTCCCCCCTTTCACCTATCAGGTTTCGTGTGATTAGGTTTACTTTGCTAGGTTCAGATGTCTCTGTGTTCTTACCCTTCTTCATTTTGCCAAAGACTTATCAAAATTTCACTTTATCAAAAAATTTTTTTTGAAAAACTGAATTATTGAAAATATTTTCTCCTACTTATCCTATTAGCATCAAATTTTCAGGGCGTATTTAATTGGGTGGGATACACATTTTTTAGGATAGGTTTTTTGTGTTTTACTCCAAAAAAAATTTTTTGTAAAATTGTTCCATAACAGACATGATGCAACATTTTTAATTCACAGTTATTTACCCGAGAAACAAATCCACAACTATCCAATTGAAGTACGACAGCAAATCTGGATCCTAAATAAAAAATTTTGTATCTTCCCCGAAGTAGCAAAATTATGAAGCTCTAAAACGTATAATAGACCATCTCTTCACGTTTGAAAAAAAACTTATCGCACAATTTTTCTTTTCAAAACCAAAAAAAAAAAGTATGGTATGAATGCGTACTATTTGCTGGAATCATGGGGGTCAGAATATGCAATTATATAAATCGCAATACATTTTTGTGGGTATATGTGATCACCAATATAAATTATATGAAATTCAAGTTTGAAAGTGAATTTCAATAAAAACACTGAGATGGGTCACCCCTGATGTACAGTATTCAAAACGTAAGTATTCAAAGAAACAGTCTCAAACACATGGGTAGTTTATCGTTACTAAAATATAATGATAAAAATCCTATAAAATTTATAAAATAAAATAAATAAATAATTTAATATACTATATTAAGATAAATAGAGATATATCAATAGATTAACCGAATAGTGAGTAATTGTATTATAATATGAAGGTCTCAAAGAAAAAGCTGAACGGTTTGCTATTTATTTTTATAATAATATTAATATTTGGCTGAAAAAAATTAAGAATTTTATTTCTATGATATATATATAATAGATATTAGGAGATGACTATCGGGAATGGGGGTTCAGACCGAGCTAAAATTGATCCTCCCCTGAAGAATGATAAAATATTTGTTCAACAAAATCTCGCGAGAAACAATTAAACCCGAAATATAGTATTGGGTGGTCATACACAAAGGTAGACAGACTAACGCCGATGTATATCTCCCGATGAAAGCTGGCCGATTTGTAATCCTAGTAACTCCATTAGCTAAGCGCGCCTTAAACCAAGCAGGATGAATGGTGGATAGGAGAGACCGACGCCTTCTACTCCACTCCACACACAACTCCAGCACGACATCCACTACATCCAAACAATATGTATAAATTTTTTATGATATTATTAATGATATAATACTATATATATCGTAATTGGTATTCTGTAATTTTTATAGTTTTTGATACTATAAATATACTTATATATATTTATATATAAAAATAAAATAATATATAAATATCATTTGATTGTATTTTCGTCTGAGTCTTTCTGATTCTATATATATATACTATAATATATAATATATATATATATATAATATTAATAATATGTAAATTAATTATATATATTTATTTATATTATAATATATATTAATATATTAATTAATTATATATATATATATATAGTTTATAATTATATATATTATATATATTAAATTATATATAGTATTATATGATAATAATTTAATATATATATGATATATATATATATATATATATATATGATAATTATATATAATATATTATATATATAATATATATATAATATTATTAATATATCATATCATATATTAATATAATATTAAAGTCTATCCTCATAATATTGGTATATATATTATTATATATCTATCTATATATCTACTAGATAATATATACTGATGTAATAAGGTTATGTGCTAGGTAATATTTGTTACTAAAATAGGTATAAGGTATGCATTTAATATTTAATATGGTTCTGTGTGGCGGATATTGAAGAGGTTTTTGAGAGGATTGGTTTTAGGGAGTTATTTTGTGCCTTATGTTTTGGAAAAACACTGATTGAAAAATCTGTGGCTCTAATATATAACAGTATTTTATGGTTAAGGATAAGAATTGTTTAAAATTTTTAATTTGTTTGTGGTTATTTCTAAACTGATATTGTTATTTGTGTGGTTTTGTATGGAAATGGCCTAAGAAGGAATAGGTATTTTGGGGATTGATTGCCTGGTTAAATTGTGAGTAGGAGTGAAGCAAGCATTTGTGCTGGTAACTTCCTCATTTTTGTGTCTTTCTTATAGGTTTATTAGTTGAGAATGTGTTGAAGAAGTGTTTTAAATCTGGCGTATAGAATTGACAATTTACTATTGTAAATGATCACAAAGCGGAGGCGAAGATGCGTGATTGATGGAGTATTGGATAAGTTTGTTGTTGTTTATTATAGCGTTTTTGGTATGGGCAGATTTTTTTCGTGTTAATTTTAGAGTTACGGGCATTTTAAATAAAAAAAACAAAAGAGTGAATATAAGCATGAATCTTCTTTAAGTATTTCCATATATTTTCCAAGTCCTCCGTTAGTTGTGAGTGTTTGAGTAATATGATCTGACCTTCTCACTTCAGTAGTTTCTCGAGTTTTCAATTAAACATATCGGCGAGATTCTGAGGTGTGTTAGGGAAGTGTATATGCTGGGATTTTGGTTCGGTGATTTATTAGAGATGGTGTGCTTTATTTGTATCTCAACGGCGTATTGTGTACTGATGGGAGGTGGATTTTGAGGTCGGCTTGTTAAGATAACAAGTGAATTTGTCGTTTTAGGTTTTTATTTAATTTTTTCAAGTATTGATTTCATTTTCATTAAGTTTGAGTTCTAGTTTTTTTTGTTGTGTTGGTCTAGGAGTTGGTATTGTAATGGGATTCTGAATCTTATTGTATAATTTTTTTCAGCCTTGGAATCAAAAGCTAAAACAGAAAATGCTTTGATGTGTTGATGTAAAATACATATAACCTTGAATACAATTGCAATAGGAAGGTGGTAATTCAGATTAATTAAATTTTTTAAATTGTTATATTTGTTTTACTATTGAATAATAATTTTGAATGTTGTTTTGAAAAGTATAAGAATAAATTAATTTAATGTATGTATTGTAGGTTTTTTGTGGAGTACGTGGAAAATGAAACAAGTCCTTTTATATTAAATTTAATTAATATGGTAATTTTTGAAAATTTTTTTTAAAAGTCGTGATTGGAGATTAATTATTAATAATACTTTAATTTAACGGTTTTTTTTTAATTTATCTAGTGTTCTAACATTACATAAGATAAGAGAATATAATAAAAGATTTTAATAAAGTTTATAGAGTGGATAAACTTCAATATATCACAGATCAAGAGACTTAATATTAATTGCTTAATGATGCCTTATCCAAAAAGATTGGGATTATACATAATTAATCGTAATTTACAAGTTAGAACACAATGGATAAGGCTGTGGGTGGGTGGGGACAGACGTAGAAACGAAGACAGAGAGACATTTAGCTATCTGAATTGGACTCAAAAAAAGTACACTGAACTCTTGATCAGGTGAATAGATGACATAGTGAAGCGTGAAAACTGGTAAAGGCAATAGAAAATAAGCTGGTCAATACAAAGAAGTGGTAATGGGTGAATGCGGTTTTAGAGTACATTATATAAGAATTTGTAAATGCGGGAGCGTAGGGAGAGTCAAGCAGGCAGCAGGTCAGATGAGGCTTTTTAATATCATAGAATATTTTAAAACAATATATATACATCTTAAGAATTTCTTTGGTTAGATGTTTATGGTTTTTATAAACATTCCTTGAGTTTCTAATTTTTCAAGTTTGGTTAATCTACCTTTGTGTATTTATGATGATGGTGGATTATGGATAATGGAAAGGAATTTTCAAGTGTTTGGACTTATTGGTATTGCAGGTGAGACGTAAGTTTGGTGTTAGTAGCGACTACGATACTTTTACATGTAGTTTGTGAGAATGTAAGAGGAAATAAGCCAGTGAAGAAAGGTAGATAGCACTGAGGGTTAGCTCACTATTCACCTTGATATGAAACCTCCATGCCGCATATGATTTTTGGGTTCTGTGATTGTTGATGGCGAGTCTACTGCTCTGAACTTAAAAGAGAGATTTTCAGAACAGGAAATGTGGAGACCTAATTAAGGCAGCATGCGAAATATATGTAAAAGGATGGGGATTTTTGAATAGAAACGTAGTATAAGAGTAAGTTGTGATGTGGTGGTTTGTGAGTTAGTTAGGACGTGAATTGATGAATTATTCATAAAAAAATATAAATCCTCAAAAGTGTGAAGATTATTTGATTTAGATGTGATAATGATAATAAGAAATAGTAATAATGAAGCAGAGACTTGGAGCAAATATACAATAAATAATAATGATAATAAATCAATTAACGTCATTTAGTTATAGAAAGTGGTGATATGAAATTGAAAGAACTGGGAATGAAACGGATGATGCAGAGTTGTAGTTTAAGAAATGGGATGATTAATGATTTCAGGGATTTTGGTGGTTGGTAAAAAATTAGTATTGTTTTGTAATTGTAAAAATCGATCCTAAGTAATTGAATTGGTGAATGAATAGGGACTAAGTCTTGAGTGCGCTAGGTCCTTACATGAGGGTATGTTTTAATTTTGTTTACATGTGTTATTCGGTAATAATATTATATGGTGTGAGGACTAATTCGTCTGGAATAATTAAGGTATATAAGATTCCAAAGAATATTCAATGTTTGTCAGTAATTGGACAAATTCTTTAGGGGCATTTGCTAGTGTTGAAATGAGATAATGATAATATAATTAATATTATATAAAAAATGATAAGGATGGATAATAGAAAGTATTAACGGAGAGTCTGTGTGGTGTGTAAGGAAGAGGAGTGGGTAAATGTTATAATTAAGAAGATTGAAATATAGAATGATGATTAGAAATAATAAATCTGAAAATTACTGAGTCTTTTTTATAATTAATATGGATTTGTAAAGTTCTGAAAATGGGTTATGTATATGAAAGATTTCGGTTTGGATTTAAGCGAATTAATAATAATATGTATTTAGTGGAAGTGGATATGTTTTGGAACCAGAATAACACGGTTGGGAATACTCACTCGAATAATGAGAGAAATAACAATAAATATTTGGATTAAGTAATTGAATAATACGGTTAGTGAATTACGAAATGCTATGTATAAAATCTGAAGGTGGAGGAACATTGTTGAGATTTTCACAAAGTCAGTAATAATAGTTGCATATTAGGAGGGATTAAATGGCGGTGGTTTAATTTGATTATAATTTATTGGGTGGAATACTAATATGTAATGTGTGGATAAATCCCACCTAGGGCCAGGGGAGAACACTCTTACATTGATACGATGATTTGATAATTACCATTTTTAGTGAGGGTCCGTCGCGATTTCCTATTTATTTGTTTAGCGGATTTACTAAATTGAAAAATATAAAACCTAAGTGCTACAAATAATTGAAACAAATAAGAAAGGATGTGGGCTGTCTTCCAGGACAAGAAATAATATTTTGTAGGAATAGGTAAGATATACAAAAAAAAAAAATAAATTATAATACAAAAAAAAAAGACACAATACAGTATATACATATATATTTTCAAATACTCTTTTAGATAAATTTGTGAGTTACACGAGCAATATATAATTTTTTGTATCCCAAAATACTCCTTACTAACATCGAGAATTACAAAAATTACACACAGGTATCCTGATCTGATACCACCTACTTACTTACTACAAAAATAAAATACACACAGTTTGTATTTCATAACAGATAATTACAGCAACCTACTAGTTCCCACCACCATGGTATTTACAATATATACCATATACTAAACATAATACCAACATACCTAGACAACTATCTGACAACATAGAATTTAATTAAAAACAGAAATATCATTGCAAGTGCTCTTATCAACAAAGAGGATTAATTTCAATAGTTTTATTACAAATCTAGGCAACCCAGATGTACCGTTACAACCATAAATTACTTGTAATCTCGCTTTGTTCTGAATCTTTTGGTTTCACTTTTTTCTAAAATTATATTAATATTTAATAAAGGTTTTTTACACACGGAAACTCTCAATAAATAGAGTACAAAATAAGTTATAAAAGACGAATACCAACCCAAAAATATATGAATGGATATTAGAAATCCAAAAAATATATTATAATTAGTTAAATAATGACAAACAAAATCAAAAATTTTTACATATCCAAAATCGTTAAAAAATATTATACCACATCGCTGATATTATCAATTTTAGCCTCTTAGCTCTTTTTTCGTTCATTTTCCAAAACGTCTCATTAGTTCGGTTGTCTGTTTTTGTTCTATTTTAAATGGTTATTTCTAATATAATTACCTTATCATAGTATTACATATAATTTTTCACATCGATTATTTCTTATATTTCTGCAAGTCTTACTTTAAATTTCTATCCCACATGCTTCCGCAATTAGTGTTTTGGTTGAAGTTAAGTGGACACAGTTTAGGCAGCTAGTGCCCACTTTAACATCAGTATCCACAGACATCCTTTACATTCAAAGCCACCAGAAGGAATAAAATGGATTTCAGCCACATAAAATTTCCAGCCGAAAAATTTGATAAAAAAATAAAAAAAGTTAATAATCTGTTCAGGGAGGACTAGTTAGATGAGTTTTAATGACTCCCAGCTTGTTGTCCCAAAAAAAAAAAAAAAAAAAAAAATGCAGCTTCAAAATGGGGGAAAATTCCGGTCCAAAAAAAAAAAACTGAGCGAGCCTCAAGGTCGGTTTAAGACCATTATTGATTGATAGACAAGTGATATAGAAAAAAATTAAATAAAAAGTTACATAATTCCTAACCTGCGAACAAGATAAATAAATAAAGCAATTAAAGAGATATTAAAGGTTAAATATCATAATCATTACATATAACTCCCACTTAAATCATCAATTAAATAAATCAGATCAAATTAACAAATCTAAAATTTTATACATTGCAATAAAAAATTTATATAACATTCAAAAATTATAATTCAATTATCAATAAGAAAACAAATATATGTTAATCTTAAACTGAATATTATAATTGCTCAAATAAATATCAAAAAGCAAAAAAAATAAAAAACAAACCAATCAACATAAGACCTACTGCTTGGACAATGAATGTTGTCTGACCATGGTTTTGTTTAACAAGGTAATAATAAATTTTTACAGTCCACGTAAACGTCAAAAATATTGTATTTCCATATAAATGTTATCTTAAGGTTATGAACAAGCCGGATAATACTTTCAGAAACCTAACTATACGCGAAGTAAATAGACTGAAATGTTTACTGTGATTTATACCACTACTTCTATATGTCTTTTTTATTCAAACTAAGCTTTTTTTATACTAATTAAGTAATATAATATTAATATTTAATGTTCTAATGTTTTTAAATAATTTATATTTTTTAAACAGAACTTTCTCAATGTTTCATAATTCTATAATTATATTAACTCATTATAATTAATATTGCTTATATAGCTATAAATGTTTATATAAATAATACTCATATAATAATTTTAATTGAAATTAATTTTGAGTTATTTACTTTATATTAATATAGGATATAGAAAATATTAATAATAATATAGTATTTTTATATTCATATTAATATATTTATATATAGAAGTCTAAGATAATATATATAAAAATTAAATAAAAATAATATTTACTCCTTAACCGGTATATAGATAAGTATTAAAAATGGCAGGGAAATGGAGGGAGGGATAAAAAAGCAAAAAAAAGTAACTAGAATAATTCCAAAATTTATTGTCCCAAGAAAAAAAGGAAAAAAAATAAAAATAAAAAATTAAAAGGAAAATATGGTATTTAATTATATTATATTATTTTTATTCTACCTATCGTAGTGCTAACCTAATATTATATATTATATTAGGTCCTTATATATAATATCTCGAGGTATCTATTTAAAGGTGGGGGTAGAAAATATTCATCTTACAGGGAGTGATTTTGGATACCACAGGGAATACTCTCATTTTGTTTTTATTTTTTTATTCTTATTTTGAGAAATATCTAATCCATAAAATATAGGTTTTATATTATATATAATACGTGGCACTGCCTAGGTGGCAGTTGTCATATCTACTAACCATGATGTTTATATATTATTTAATATTTATATTATTTATGTTTATATATTATGTTATATACTATATAATAATATATATAAGTTTAAAGAGGTAATATTTATAATATTATTAAATATATTATTTATAGTATTTATATATATAATATATATATATTGATTCATTTATATGATAGTTTATTGAATATAAATAATATATATAGGCTAATCAGGTAAAGTATTATATAGTATTAAGTTATAGATAGTCTATATAATTATAATTATATTGTCTTAGTAATCTATTTTACCTACAATAATTAAATCGTTTTAAAATTTATATAGTGAATTGCCCTAATAAAATGGTGACTATATAAGTATCTCATTGTTGCTTTGATAGTGTAATATATACTTTTTTAATTCTAAATAATATAATAGAATAGTTATATTAGTTTATTTAATTATTATTATATTATGATCTATAGCATCTATAGAATATTAACTGTATATTACTTTATATTATAATTTAGATAGAGTATATTTAATTATGATTATATTATATATTATACTCTGAGACCTATTTATATTTATTATATATATATATAATAAAATTGGTTTATTGGCATTACTTAATTATTTTATATTTATATCTATATATAATTTATATTTCATTAATTATAAACAACATTTATATATTATATATTATATATATATATATTAATTATATATATTATAAATCATAATATTTAAATTACTGTATTATTTACCTACACAATATTCTCTCCATATCCCATAAATTATATATATAAAAAATATATACTCCTAATTTGCTTTCTCATAGTACATAATTTTTTTCACATAAATTAATATACCTATACTTATTTATCATGTATATATATATAAAGGAGGACTCTTTATTATTTTTATATATTAATAAATAACTTTATTAATTACTAGCTATCTATTAATTATTTAGATAATTTTTTTAAGGTTAGAGCCCCGCTCGGGATGGCATACGAATGAAAAAGAATAGTATAATTACTACTATAACTATGAAAATCATAAGATATTCTATAAATTTAAGTTCAACATCTAGCATCTTCTATACTTTAATAACAGATCTATTTCCACAATCGTTTCATTTATCAAACTAATAATGGATATGTTTACTTTGAAAGAGTTATATATATAATAATATATATAAGTGGATGTGTGTTCTAGTATATGAGTGTGTGTGTTTGTGTAACGCTTTTATTTTTTCTATCATTTATTCTTTCATATATATTTGGGTAGGACCAATTTAGGGTTGCTAGTGTTAGGGCTTTTCTTGGTCCCGGAGATGATTATCAGATGAAAGAGAAGACAATGAAAACACTCTCATTAGGTAGTAGGTGGGTTTTTCATGTTGGGTAGTTGATGTGTAAAGAACAGAAAGAAGGGGATGGCCAGCGAAACATAGGGAAACCAAGGGAAATTGGACTAAGCTGAGAGATGATGTTGTAAATGGATCTTTCTAGTTATATAAGATTGAAAGAGTGCCATTGGTTGTTGATGATGGTCTGGGTTCTTAGATGTGGGAAAATGTCGTAATGGGATATAGACTACTAGCTGAGCTGCCGTTGCCTCGGTCTCAACTGTTTGTTATTTCTTTGACTTTAGTTGCTTTTGTACCTGGGCAGTATGGGTGGAGGTGTGTTGTACTGTTAAATGTAGTTTTTGGTTCTCGCATCTGGCTTTGTTTTGATTTGGAGGTGTTGTTCGTTATCTTTTCGTTCAGTACGTACAGGTTGTCCGTAAGGAAATCCGAGCTTATTCCTTCTGGCCCTTCTACAAAGAGAACCGAAAACCACAATTACTCCTTCTCCCCCTTCATAAAAAACACTCTGCATACACATGACAAAATCGAAAACGGTCTAAACCCAGCTAAACAAAAAAATACATATCAATTATTTGGTCCTGTTTATTTGGGAGGGGTCCTTAGTTATAGAATGTGCGGTATTATCCTATATTAAAATATGAATACAAAAACCCTTGAAAGGATCAGAGGAAAGAAGGCGTAACTCACATATTTGCGTATCGCCCTATAGTTTGCGACATCTAAGTTTTGTTTTATCATTGGATCTTGATAACGTACCGCTTCAATGAATTCCTAGTCACCATCCGAGGAATACTGCCTTGTTCTTTTAAATATTTTTTTTAGGTGTCTGAGTAGTGTTTTTAAGTTTGCCCGTTTTGTTATTCATCCCAACCATAGCCTCTTCTTATACGAAAATTCTCCTCTAGCTCGAATATTGTAATGTATTGTAAGTTGAGTCGGAGTGGTTCTTCCATATTTCCCTTCACTTCGTTCCACTGGGGTTATTCCCAACCCGGGGTGCATTGTCACCGTTTATTACCGTGGTTTGATTAATTCAAATCCGAATTTTATGTGCAATCTTACTGACTGTGTGGTGTATTCAACAAAGTGTTTCACCCCTACCTACAATAATATAATCACAAATTATATAACTTATGTCAGACTTCTCTACTTCTCGATGTCCGTAATTGGCGCATGGCCAATTTCTGCACCACGGATCGTAACGCGCTATATCACGAAGAGCGGTAGCCCCAAAGCGTGTTGGAACATAACCAGTAGTAATATTAAAAGCCAACAAACATTTGGTATATAGATTAATGATAAATGGAACCCTAATACGCTATTGAGGGTATAAACGCAACAAAGAAGGGTCGTCTCTTAATTGCTAGTCACTTGACCAGGTACATTAATTCATAGTAGTGCTCTTCGCGTGGTGGTCTCCCGCTTCCCTGTGGGTTATGCACTCCGGATCAACACTCTAAACACATTCTTCCAGCGCACACCTGGCAAACGCCAAGAATTAACCCTATATTTGTTGCCACTTTATCATTGTCAAGATACAGATAAATAAGTTATATTCCTATTAAGAGAGTGACTCAAAATGAAATAACTGTTTCAATAGCGATATAAATAATTAGTAATACCAACTGCCCCCGCTCGACACCACAATTCCCACCATTACCGGTTGCCTCGCTCTACACCCTGAGGACAAATTATATCGTTTATCCCTACCAATGTATTCGCCACACCTTCCAGTCTTACTTTTTTGCTTCCTGCCATCATCCCTTAAGCACGCTTTTCGAGAGTAAAGCTACCACGTACAGTTCCTTTAATGGCCTTAAGGCTTCCAAATGATATTTTTTAAACTCACTTTGTGTTGAAAAAGCCGTTAAAAACTCAATTTATATATTATAAAGCACCATGTTGCCCTAATATCTTACTAATATTCTGATGAAGACATTAATTGATATACTACCTGTTTGATCTTGGCTGACTCAATAACTATTAAGAATAGCTAGTAGGCAATTACTGCACTATTTATTTTATGGTAAAGATAGTAAAAAGTTAAACGAGAATATCTGATAAAAAAAAAGTTATATATGAAACTAACTTTTAAACCTTTGCATTTGAGGTCTATTTAAACATTTTTTTCATATACTCACTCTTCTTAAGTATTTTCTTCCTCTCTTCTCGGTTATTCTCATCTTCAACAGCAAGTCTTTCTAATGCTTTGAAGGCGTCTAAACGCAAATCATAAAGATCGTAGTCAGTCACTTGTAAAACCCAGCGACCTGTGACAACGCAATTAGTAGATTTCAAATTCCCGTGAATGTAGCTTGACTGATGGAGGTAATACATGGCCTGCAATAGCGAAAGTATAATAAAAATCGGAGAAATTTTACTTACTGAAACATTTTATTTATCTTTGCGGTAAAAATTTGTAATTATTTGATACATAGATCTAAAAGCAATAGTATTAGCTGTCCTAGAGAAAAGTACTTACACTAAAGATGTAAAGTATGTGCTTCCTGTTTCTATAATCCTTGGAGATAATTTCAATAGAAATCAATAATTTTTGAAAGTTGTTGAAAACAAAAATTCCGAGAGAGAGAGAAAATGTGTGTGTGTGTGTGTGTGTGTGTGTGTGTGTGTGTGTGTGTGTTCCGAAATACATTTCCAAATACTGCGTAATAAATTCTAATGTCTGAAAAAGCTCCTTTATGGTAAACACAACCCCGTCAGCATTTTGAACTTGTTTCAAGCGTGCAGCAAGTTTGGCACGTCAAAAACGCAAACTTGGTACAATTTTGTCACCACAGCCTACAAACGTGCTGCAAGTTTATCTTAAGCAACCTAGTTGTCGCTAGTCAGACTTGTTGCAAGAACGCTGTAAACTTGCGCAAGACTTCAAAAGCTTATAGGAGGCCTGTAACAAGTTTGTTTCAACTTTGACGTATCACGTTTTTCATTTCATTTGAGTCAACATCAAAATTTCCCGCAATGTTGCTGAGACAGTAGGGTAGAAAAGTTGGGAGGTTTATTTAATAAGCAGAAGTTGAATTTGAGTCGAGTTGATGATGTTCACTAGGCTGAGGTTACTCCAATGGGAAATCCTATTCAAATCAGTCAGAACTGAATTGGAAAGTTTCAAGCAACTTTAAATGTTAAAGAGGTAGTAGATTGAAATGAGTGGAAAAATAATGAGTAGAGTCGTCAGCATATGAATGAATAGAGTTGGAAAAGAAGTTGGGAAATTTATCAATGAGCAGTAAGAATTGAAAGGGAATTGAAACAGATTCCTGATAAATGCCACAATTTACAGAGAAGGGAGAAGAACTCGTTCCATCAGCATTTGCAAATATCGAACGATTAGAGAGAAAACAAGATATGAGTGAAGGAAGAAACCCAAGTTTAATGAAAATACGCCTAGCCTGTCGAACAATATCTCTGCAACGATTCCGAACTGATTGAAAATTAGTAAGTGAGATATATATATATATATATATATATATATAATATATATATATATATATATATATATATATATATATATATATATATATATATATATATATATATATATATATATATATATATATATATATATATATATATATATATATAGAGTAAAGAAAGCGATATCATTAATGAGATTGTCAGCACCTACAGTAAAACTAGTTATATATTTGGAATTTTAAGGAAGAGTTTTTAATTTTTTTTTCTTTTTTTTTTTTGCATTTATTCATCGGAAATATTTAAAATATATTTTTTCCCAGTTTAGGGGCCTGAGCCGACGGGGGATTAGATTCTGTCGTCTTCGATACCATCTTTGGTGGCTACTCCTATTGTATTCCTTTAGTTAAAAAAAGAATAATTTTACTCCCCTTTACACTTTGGTATTAATTTAACTAAAGGGAATACCATAGGGTAAACTGCAAAGATGGCAGGAGTCGGGGCTCCTCGGCCTGGTGGACGACAGGGCCCTCTGTCCTTAATCGGTTCCGACGAAATGTAAAAAATAAAAATAAACCCTCATAAAATTTTCTGATTCCAAATATGTAATTTGTTTTACTGCAGGTGCTGCCGTTCTCGAGTTACATGATGTCAGCTTTAGACACCCTTACCTATATATATATATTAAAAGAATGTTAAAATATATATATATATATATATATATATATATATATATATATATGTATATATATATATATATATATATATATATATATGATGGAGGAATGTGAGAGGTGGCGATGACGATGACGATGACGATTATAGTAAATTTTGACGATGACGATGACGATGACGATGACGATGACGATTATTTGAAAAAATATATTTAAAAAAAATTTTTTTTTCTCTCTCTCTCTCTCTCTCTCTATATATATATATATATATATATATATATATATATATATATATATAAGGCTGTATATATATATATATATATATATATATATATATATATATATATATATATATATATATATATATATATATATATATATATATATATATATATATATAAAAGCTCTATAAAATTTTAAGCTGCCCCCCCCTAGCTTGGAAGCTGGCGACGCCCATGTATATATATATATATATATATATATATATATATATATAATAATAATAATAATAATAATAATAATAATAATAATAATAATAATAATAATAATAATAATAATAATAATAATAATAATAATAATAATAATAATAATAATAATAATAATAATAATAATATTACATACTCACAAAATTAATGAATATGAAAAGTATTTATTAATTGAAATGGAGGAGACATCTTTGTGGTCCGTAACGATTTAGGTCAGTGGTTGTTCTTCATATATGTATAAAATATTTAGACCAAGGACTTTAAATGTAAGGTTTCCAAGTGTGTAGATGATAGCAAATTGGCTAACTCAGCAGTAAGGAACAATGATGGATGTATAAATATTTAAAAGATAAGGAGGGAGTTGATGGGATGAGCAGGTTCATTCAATCTTCAACTAAATCTTTTCTCTCCTCATAAACCATGGTTTGATCGTGCTTGTTCTCAACATTCAGGCTAGGCGACAGTGCTTACTCGGGGTGGAAAATTCCTATGTTCTACAATCACTCTCGCCAATTTTCATTCAGCTAGAAAATCGTTGCAAGGATACTCTTCAACGAGCAAAGAGAGCGGGCTTTCATCAAACGGAAGTGCGCTAACCTCCTTGGTCCTCCTACTGACAAATCTTCTGGCCTCTGCCAAAACATCTCTAGCAACTTCTGTAATTCTGCCTTCTCTGATGGTTCTGTTGTTAATTCTAAACTGAAAAGGCCAATCTCTTCTGCCTCCTATTTTCTACTAACCCCAACATTAGACGATTCTGCATTTCTCTCTTCCTCTTCCTTCTCCCCTCAGGTAACAGCATGTCTTTGCCCAGATTACATTTGATCGGGCATAGGGCCCTGAAATCTATGAAGGATAGGAAGACGGTTGGCCCAGATGGCATTCCTCCTTTTGAGGGAGTGCTTCCAGCATCCTGCCCCTCGTTCAACTATATTCTTTATGTCTCAATACTAGCACTTCCCTCAGTAAGCACGCTCATGTCCAACCTATTCCAAAAAGCAGCCGCTCTGATCCTTCTAACTATCACGCTATAGCTCACTTGTTTTCTATCTAAGATCTGAAACCGTCCTAACTCTTCAATTTAGATTATCTGAAATATTCCTTTCTTTCCGATAGCCAGTACGGCTTTCAGCACTCGAGGTTCTTCTGGCGATATACTTTCCTTCTAACCGATTTGCGTTTTCTGCTCTAGGAACTACGGGGAGACTTGCATGTTGTTGACATATCCAAAGAATTTGACTGGTATAGCACGCGTCACTGCTCTCCAAGCCCTCCTTTGGGTTTCTCTTTCTTTGCTTAATTGCGTCTAACTTTTCAAACTTCTAAATATCTATTATTGATGGGTCGACTTCTTCTTCTTTTTCTGTTAATAGTGGTGTTCTTCTTTATTCCTACTTTATTCCTACTTTCTTTTCATTAATGATCTTCACCTGCACACTAACTCTCTATTCATATGCCGATGACTCGACCCCTTCATTCTTCAACTCATTTCACTTCTGCTCCCTCTTTACTTCTAGAATTGCCTCTCCTCTTAATCTTTCCTATTCTATTCGCGATCTGATAGAATTTGATAGTTTGTCTAATCAAACATCAAATCTCATAAATCTCATGTCATCAACCATCTTTTCTTCGATATTCTCTGCCTTCTCCTGTTGGACAATATAAACATCCTTGGCCTTAACATAAACAAAAATTTCTTGGAAACCTCATGTCACAACGGTTGCTAGGGCGGCCTCAAAGGAACTGGGAGTTCTGTTTAGACTGCGAGACTTTTTTCCCTCTTCTCAGTTGCTCCAGCTATACAAGGGTCTCATCCGCCCTTGTATGGAGTACTGCTCTCATATCTGGGGGGGGGAGGCTCTGTTTCACCTGGCTTTGATAGAGTGGAGTCAAAGGCCAAAGGTTTATAAACTGTTCTTTTGCTGGCTTTATCTCTTATTCTATAGCCCCCCAGCGGCAAGTGCTCGAGGGAACTTATCATTTGCGTACCATCACCCTTTACGACGCCCTCGTAGCACAAGGAGTGCTGTATCTGTGTTGATATTTGTGTTGATATTGGTAACTCCAGGCTAGTTCGCTGTGGTGCTTCCTTCTTTCCCGCCACCTCTGTTCTGTGGAATTCTCTTCCATCTTCTGCATGTCCTGCTGTATTTAATCTCCCTCACTTTAAAGCCTGCGTCTGTGCTCATCTGCGTAATTTGCGCTAGAGAGTGAACTTTGAGCGTACTACACCCCTCCTGGATAGGGCTCTGACTGTGAATGGTGGTGACAACTCTAAAAAAACCTTAGGTGGGCAGATATGTGGCAAATACTAAATCCTCTACTCACCCCATCCAAAACATTTAGATTATCCCAGAAAATCGCACTCTTCGCAACCACACATACTTTTACATATTCAAACTTAAATTTAACTTTTAGAATTCTAGCACTCACACACACACAAAATCTACCATAGCTCTCTACCACAAGTCGCTCATCAGAATTGCAAATCTTTCTATCCCCCTCTCATTCCTTTAAACACCAACACAAACACATTTCACACCACACCACTCATTTTCACCGTTTCCTTCCATCTTTGTTTCAGTCACAGCTAGCAAATCAAATTTGCCCTTTCTAAATGCATCCATTACCTCTCTCCTCAACATTTATTCCTCTGACATTCCATGTATCCATACGATTCATACATTTTCGCTGAAAGATAGAACGCCGCTTACGGCGATCACGACCTTCTCTGAGCTATGCATTAGCATTCCTGGCAAAAGATAAGTGGTAGTGGGCGCAGCCAACCCAACTACCACCAGCACGCACGCCTTCTAAGTCACGCTTTACATACGATGTCTGCAATTTTTTCTCCCACACATAGGGATATAAGGGATAGGGATGTCTGTAAGATGTTGTCTAGAAGAGGGGTGTGGATATAAGTATGTGTATATGATATGTGGATAAAAGATGGTGTCTCAAAGATGTTGTCTGGAGGATGAGTGTGGATATAAACGCAGAACAGAAAGGCGAACCATTAGGCACTGGAATGTCATACATACCATGAAAAAAGTATATATATATATATATATATATATATATATATAATAGTATATATATATATATATATATATATATATATATATATATATATATATATATATATATATATATATATATATATATATATATATATATATATATATATATTACTGAGTTTTAATATTATTTCAAAATTCTTAAAATTTGTTCAATTAATCGGCAAAATAATCAGCAAATTTTGCTGATGACGATGACGATGACGATTGAAAAAAATATGCCGATTTTTGCCGATGACGACGATGACGATTAATCGTCCTATCACTAATATATATATATAAGAAACAGCAGTTATAGGTGTATATAAGAGTATATATATATATATATATATATATATATATATATATGTATATATATATATATATATATATATATATATATATATATATATATATATATAGTACGTACACTTTCAAAATTAACGTGAAAAAATCTTAAGGGTCAATCCCTACGGTTCGATCGTATAGCGAAATAACGTTACTTTTTACTTCTCGGCATACGGTGCAAAATAAATTTTTTGTCCCTGATATCATATTATTACGTCACTGTTTTTTAAAAAAGTATGCGCGTTCTTCGAAAATAAAACAGAAAATACGGAATCAATCTAGTTTATATATATATATATATATATATATATATATATAGTGGTATATATATATATATATATATATATATATATATATATATATATATATATATATATATATATATATATATATATAGGTGATATTTGGTTTAGAGCGACAACTATCATCGATCCATATCTCAAAAACTACAATAGTTACAGGAAAAAGGAATACATTGTTGAAATCCTGGAAATTTTAGTTAGAAAATGTAAAAAAACAAAACAAATTATTGTTAATAATTATAGTAATATGATTAGAGAGCCTATTTAGAGACCTTTTATTGGTTACTCGTTAAAATAAATAGACTTTATTAAATTTATTTTTTTTTAACTAAAGAATACTAAGGGTATACTGCACCGATGGCAGGAGTTGGAACAGCTCCAACTGCCACTGAATCAACTTCCATGAAGGTTATGTCCCAGTCCCCTCATCTGCCCGTGGTCAAATTCTTTCGCTCCGCTCTCCCTGGCGTTCCGTTTCTGCTCCATCCCACACTTTTATCTCAAGTTTATCACAAAGAAGAAGGATCGCGTTCCAGTTTCTTCCGTTTCTTATCGTAGTTATACTTCCAACTATGTTCCTTATGTATTCTATTTCAACACAAAGATTATATACAAGTTTTACATGTTCTATATTTAATCAACAAATATTCTTCTAATTTTTGAGATATTATTTATATGTCTTATATAAACATATATATATATATAATATATATATAATAAGAAAAACTATGTCATATATATATATATGTGGATAAGACTTGCTAAGTTGTTGGCTTATTTTAAGCACCCTATATAAGAGGATGGTGATTTAAAAATCCATATTTGAAATGATGTTTTTATTCAACATGAGTAAAATACGCAATGAAAATATAAAAGTAACAAAAGTCCTTTCTGTTGAGATACTCTGCGAATTGCAAGTCGCAGCCTTTTCCAGTGCGTTTTTCGAACTTCAGTCTCAGACTTTCGTTTAGTGAAAATCAGATCGAAATCTCGTCGCAGCCTCTTGAAGCTTTCATCGCCTTTGCCGGGAGATTTTCAGAGAGTACCGAGATTTTAACATAAGTAAAAATACGCAATGAAAATGTGCAACAAAAAGTCCTTCTGCTGAGAGATACCTTTGTAGGCGAACGTAAGTCGCAGCCTTTTTCCAGTGTTTGAATCTGCTCAGACTCTTCAAGGTTTAGTGCGAAAAATTTGTGATCGAAATTCAAGTCGCAGCCTTTTCCTTGTTATCGCTCTTGCCTGGAGGATTTCTGAAGAGAGTATCTTGAGTGAGTTGTTAATTTGATCTGACTGACTATCTGACTGAAGAGTATCTAAAAATGACTTAAGGTTTATATATTATTTCATTTCGACCTATGCTAAAATTTTGGTCGCGCAAATCTTTGCATAAGTACGAACATAAATTAAAATTTTTACAAAGTTATAATGGAGTGCTACATATATATATATATATATATATATATATATATATATATATATATATATCAGAAGATATATATATATATATATATATATATATATATATATATATATATATATATATATATATATATATATATATATATATATAGAGATAATAGGGAAGCTTTATGGCAGGTATTAGTGATATATGGTGTTGGTGGTAGGCTTCTGAATGGAATCAAAAGTATGTATGACGATGGTGAAGCGTGTGTGTAAGAATAAATGGTGTCAATGGTGATTGGTTTAGGAGTGAGACAGGGTTGTGTTATGTCTCCTTGGTTATTCAATGTGTATATGGATGGGGTTATGAAAGAATTCGAGGTGGGATGGCAGGAAATGGTGTTAGAATGATGGAGAATGGAGAGGAGTGGAGGGTGCCCTACCTATTATATGCGGATGATTTGGTTCTGTGGCGAATCTGAAGAGAGTTTGAGAGGATTGGTAGAGAGATTTGGCAGGGTATATGTAAAAGGAGGGGTTTGAAAGTAAACGTGGATAAGAGTAAGTATGGTTGTGAGTAAGGATAGTCCTCAGTGTGAAGTTATGTTAGATGATGAGCAGCTGAGCAAGTGTCTGAGTTTAAATATTTAGGGTATGTGTTGGATGAGAAGGGAACGGATGATGCAGTGTAGTAGGAAAGTTGTGAATGGCAGGAAGGTTGCTGGTGCAATTAAATCGTTGGTGAATGTAAAGGGACTAAGTCTTGAGTGCGCTAGAGCCTTACATGAGGGTATGTTGTTACCTGTGTTATTGTATGGTAGTGAGACTATGGTCTAATAAGAAGTATAGATCTAAAGTTCAATGTGTTCAGATGGAATCTTAGGGGCGTGTTAGTAAAAGAATTAATAAAGTGAGGAATGAACGTATTAGAGAGTTGTGTGGTGAAGAAAGGGGTAAAATGAGAGAATAAATGAAAGTATATGTTGGAGATGGTTTGGTCATGTGGAAAGGATGAATGATAGTCGGTTGGTTAAGCGGATGTATAGTGGTGAGTGTGTTGGGAACCGACCGGCTGGGAGACCGAAGAGAAAGTGGATTGAGTCGGTGAACGAATGTCTGAAGGAGAGAAATGTGAGTTTGGCAGAGGCGAGAATAAAGGTGCATGATAGGAGAGAATGGCGGGGTTTTGTATGGGGGCATGGTTGTGGCCCACCTGGGCCAAGGGATGAACCCTTACATTGACGATTTACCATAGTGAGGGTCCGTCGCGGTCCCATGATGCTCTAGGGTGGATTTTCTGTCTGGGACGAGCTCTCACTAATTAATGGTACAGAGGGGGCGGTAAGGCTGGGCTTTCTTTTCGACGTTTGTCATGTTCTCCTACTGCTTTTCTTTTCCGATGCTTGTACAGCACTTTACCCCCAATCTTGGGGCAAAGAGGAAGGTGAAGAAAGAAAGAAAAAAAATATATATATATATATATATATATATATATATATATATATATATATATATATATATATATATATATATATATATATATATATATATATATATATATATATATATATATATATATATATATATTATATTATTTTTAATCTTCACACTAAAAAATTTAAAAAATAACTTGACCGTGTGCTTAATTTTTATAAAAATAAAATGTCGTGACGAAATAAAAGCGGGCCTATAGACATTTATATATATATATATATATATATATATATATATATATATATATATATATATATATATATATATATATATATATATATATATATATATATATATATATATATATTAGAGATGGACGACAGAATATCTATTTCCAACATTCACGAATGCGAATGTTATGCGAATAATTTTTTTAATATTCCCAAATGATGCAACCGAAAGAAATGTATGTTTGAATATAAATATAAATTTTTAATTTTCAAATAAATTTTTTTTGAAAATAAAAATATTTACATTTAAGCGTAATGTGAATGGGAATATATATATATATATATATATATATATATATATATATATATATTCGTGTATACGCATATCGATATATATATATATATATATATATATATATATATATATATTTATATATATATATATATATTTAAAAAAAAATATATATATAAATATGTTATATGTATATATATATATATATGTATATATGGTATATATATATATATATATATATATTCGTGAATACGAATTCGAATAATTTTTCCTAATATTTACACGAATCCGAATATCACCATACAAGAGTATTTAACTCTTCTCTTTGTCATATTGGTCGACGATTTTTGATGCATGATTAACATCTCTGATCACCTTCATCATCCCTGCATGAATGTAAAACCGTATTCATAACGTCGATGACAGTGGTGTTTGTCGATTTTTTAAGCAACCTTTGCCGTTCTTTGTTTCTCTTAAATTATTTCAGATCTGCAGTTTTGAATTTCTTCACATTTTAGGCCGACACTGGCTTTAACCATCTCCGTGAAAAATTGTAAAGTGAATTTTTTTTTTTTTATCTAGGTCCAAAAAGGTAGCTAAGGAATACAAGCCGTTGTTTTCTATGAAAGCAACCATTTTTTAATTTTTATCAAATCGTCGCTCCCATTATTTTTATTTCTTGACTGTCGTTGTCTGAGGATAATAATATCTTCAGAGTGGTTATGAGACGAATGACGTCCGCTATTGATGACGAGATTTTGCTGATTAATTATCATAGTAATATTTTCAAAATATTGGAATACAATGATGCAGTTTGCTAGAATAGAATTGTCATATGATATTTGGCCATCTACTTTATCAAACTAGGGCAATTCCTAGGGTAGGCATATACATTATCATTAGAGCGCCGCACAGAACGCGGCAGACAAATTTGATGACAGGAAAAAAAGAAAATAAAAAATAACTATATATATACAGTATATTTTGTATATATATATATATATATATATATATAAAGATATATAGTATAGAGATATATATATATATATATAATATATATATATATATATATATATATATATATATATATATATATATATATATATATATATATATATGTAATTTTTTTTTGCCTAGGGCGGAATGTATGTATAAGGGGCCTGGTCATATGATGTTTGAACACCTACTTTATCATTAGAGCGGTCACTGCCGGTCAGATACATTATGTTCTTGCATCCTTGTCATCATTTGTAGATTGCTGTTTCAGCGCGCATTACGTCATGTATTGCTGATGGAGTTTATCTTATTCACTTCAGCTTTCTTTAAAATATTAGCACCAGTATCTTGCATAACAAAATGAACATTATTTGGAGACAGGTTCCATTCCAACAACATTTCATTAAGTACAACACTGAGATATTCACCCTTGTGACGTTCAGTGAGTGAGTGGTTCAAACATAACACAAAATTTTTGGCGTTTGAAATCCTTGTCTACGCATGACTAGTCAGAGATAACAAAGAAACTCCTTATTGAGTATCTGACCATCAGTCGGTGTAGAAAGCCAACTTGGATGATTGTTTGACAGAGGTTATTAATTCTGAAACTGGTTTTAACGCAGTCATTCATTTTCTCACAAAGAATATCTCTGTAGTATTTTCTTTGACGCAGTGGGTATAAAGGAATTCTCCTTTCATTAGCCATACAAAGCCAATAACTTCAAAGTGAGAAAACGGAAGATCGTCCATTAGTGTCATTCTGCAATTACATCCAATGTGTGTTTTTGTCTTTAGCGTTCCATATGTATGTATTACCTATACAAATTTCAAGAGTAATCTGTTTCATTCTTAAGGCTGGTATTGGAGATTCTTTACCCTGTAACTCGTGTGCTTTTCTACATCCTCCTTATGTTTGCTGCTTAGATGGTTTCCTTTGTGAAATTAATAGCCGTGAAATTAATTACGATTGAAAAGTATACACTTTGCGCTGATATCGGCAAACAACACGCATGAAAGCCATTACATAATTGCTAGAACGCTAAACACCCAAATTGAACTGAACGAAGCAAAAC